>CAHIKZ030001066.1:522500-627122 GCA_903632075.3 Acanthosepion pharaonis | reverse complement strand
ATCTGTTATTCTATCTTTTATTGTCCTCTCTCGTTTATAATTTCTTTCTTTCTCAGATTATTTCACACGTAGGTACCATTTACGTCATAGTGGATTAATCGCGTGGCTCGTGTTGAAATTCTAAAAAGAGAGATACTGGAAAAATCTTCAGCTCATACTGACACTCCCGGAATCCTGTGATTATTTTTGCCATGCTTCATCATTACAAGTGTTAGATTAGATCAAAATAATAGAGTATTGCTGACTTATTTGGGTTGGAGATCCGCAATCCTCAATTTCCATGTGCTTCTCCCATGCTTCCTGTATACAATAGTAATATTAGACCCAAAATGGAGTATTGCTGTCATATCTGGGCCGGATCCTCACTTTCCAGTCCTCCTTCCATGATTCATATTTAAAATAGTCAGATTAAAACCAAAATTGATTATAGTTGCCATATTTGGCCTAGAGCAGCCCAGTCCTCACCTTGCAGTCCTTCTGTGATGCTTCATCTATAGTAGAGCCATGTTAGACCCAAAATGGATGTAATGCTATCGTATCTGGCCAGAAGCTGCACAATCATCCGTTTCTAGTCCTTCTGCCATGCTTCATTTTTACAAGAGTCAGACGAGCCCCATAATGAAATGATAGTTGACATATCTGATCTACATCTGCTCAATCCTCACTTTCCAGTCATTATGCGATGCTTCATCTATACATGAGTCAAATTAGACCCAAAATTGAGTATTGCTTCCATATCTGGATTGGAGCAGCTCAATCCTGACTTTCCTGTCCTGCCATGCTTCATATTTCCAAGAGTCAGTTTAGACACAAAATGGTGTATTGCTGCCATATATTGGCTGGAGCTGATGAATTCTGTTATGGTCCGGTTCCTTGTACCACGGTGATAGTCCAAGGTAGAACCAATAAAGAAGAACTCGAACACGGATATAAAATAACACAGATATATTACAAACAGGAATATATACAGAGAAGTAGAAAGTGATAGTACGAACAATCAGGTTTCGTAGTAATTGTCTGTTTCGGACTGCCTCTGACTCGGCTGACTGACTCGCTCACTCTGACTGACTGACTGACAGACTCCTGACGGACTTCACTCCAGACTTCAGACTGAACAGTATATAGTCACCCCCACCCCACGGGGGCATCATATGGCAAAAGGCCGGTTTGACGTGGGATCTTCGAGCCCGTGGGCTCGGCCAAAAATATGCCCTTTGAACCCGTATAAACGGGTTCAGGGTCGGCTTACCTCCCGAAAGTGACTCCGCCCTTCGGCGTAGCCTCGTTCGTTCCTCCCCGCCTGAAAAGCAGAGTTCAACCGATCAGCCGGTCGCCCTTGACTTCGGACTGAACTCCCTGCTTCCTCTTGAGGCGCAGTATTTATTACGTATGGAATAGTCCATTATGTTATTATGGGTAAGGTCCCATAACAAATTCAGATTTTTCTGTCCTTCTGCCGTGTTTCATCTCTACAAGAGACACGTTAGGCACAAAGTGGAATATTGCTGTCATATCTGGTCTGGAGCTGCTCAGTCCTCATTTTCCTCTTCTTCTGTAACGTTTCATCTACGCAAGAATCAGATTAAACCCCAAATGGAGTATAGTTGTCATATCTGGGCTGCAGCTGCTCAATGCTCACTCTACATTCCTACTGTGATGCTCCATGTATAAAGAGGCTGATTAGACCCCAAATGGAGAATAGTTGACATACCTGTAATGGAGCTGCACAATCATCACGTTCCAGTCCTTTTGCCATGCTTCATTTTAACAAGAGTCAGATTAGACGCAAGTTGAGTATCGCTGCCATATATAGACTGGAGACGCTCAATCCTTACTTTCCAGTCCTTCTGCCATGCTTCATCAATACTAGAATCATGTTAAACACAAAAGGTGTATTGCTGTCATATTTGGGCGGGGACTGCTCAATTCTCACTTTCCAGTTCAGGCATGCTTCATATTTACAAAAGCCAGATTAGATGTAAAACAAAATATTGCTGCTATATCTGGTCTACAGCTGATAAATCCTCACTTTCCAAACCTTTTGCCATGCTTCATACTTAAAGAGTAAGTTTGCTCCACAATGGAGTAGAGTTCAGTTATCTGGGCTGAAGCTACTCAATCCTCACTTTTCAGGCCTGGCATGATTTATATTAATAAAAGCCAGATTAGACGTAAATAAAGTATTGCTGCCATATCTGGTCTGGAGCTGCACAATCTTCACTTTCCAGTCCTTTTGCCATGTTTCATCCTTAAAAGAATCAAATTAGCCCCACAATAAAATACAGCTTTGATGTCTAGAGAGGAGCTGCTCAACCCTCACTTTCCAGCCCTTTTGCCATGCATATCATTCTTAAAAGAGTCAGATTTTCTCCACAATGGAGTACAGTTTTGATATCTGGGCTGGAGCTTCTCAATCCTCCATTTCCAGTCCTAGCATGCTTCATACTTACAAAAGCCTAATTAGATTTAAAACAAAGTATTGCTGCTATATCTGGTCTGGAACTGCTCAATCCGCACTTTCCAGTCATTTTGCCATGTTTTATTCTTAAAAGAGTCAAATTAGCCCCACAATAAAATACAGCTTTCATATCTTGTGGAGAAAATCTGATTCTTTCATATCTTGACTGCAGTTGCTCAATCCTCACTTTCGGGCCCTTTTGCCATGGATCATCCTTAAAAGAGTCAGATTTGCATCACAATGGAGTACAGCTTAGATATCTAGGCTGGAACTACTCAATCCACACTTTCCTGTCCTGACATGCATCATATTTGCAAAAGCCTAATTAGAAACAAAGCATTGATGCTATATCTGATTTGGAGCTGCTCAATGCTTACTTTGCAGTCCTTTTGCCATGCTTCATCCTTAAAAAGTGTCAAATTAGCCTCACAATGGAGCACAGCTTTCATATCTGGGCTGGAGCTGCTGAATCGTAAATTTACATCCATTTTGCGACGCTTCATACTTAAAAGAGTCTGATTTGCCCCACAAAAGTTTAGGTATTTGGTCTGAAGCTGCTCAAACCTCTCTTTCCAGGCCTGGCATGCTTCATATTTATAAAAGCCAGATAAGACGTAAAACAAAGTATTGCTGCCAAATCTGGGCTTTCCAGCCCTTTTACCATGCTTTATCCTTAAAAGTGTCAGATTTTCTCCGCAATGGAGTACAGTTTTCATATCTGGGCTGGAGCTGCTCAATCCTCACTCCTGGCATCCTTCATATTTATAAAAGCCAGATTAGACTTAAAAGAAAGTATGCCATTTATTCTCTGGAGCTGCACAATCTTCACTTTCCACTCCTTTTGCCATGCTTCATCCTTAAAAGAATCAAATTAGCCCCACAATAAAATACAATTTAGACATTTCAGCTGGAGCTGCTCAATCCTCACTTTCCTACTCTCTTGCTAGGCTTCAAACTTAACAGCGTCAGATTAGCACAACAATGGAGTACAGCTTTCATATCTGGGCTGGAACTGCTCAATCCTCATTTTTCGGTCCTGGCATTTTTCATGATACATTCATAGCACATCTCATTCAACACAGCCATTTTAACAGTACTCCACTACACTGTAATCTTAACCTCTTCAAGTCAAATATCAATCATTATCTATTCTCCTTATTCTCATAATCTTTACTTCTTTCTACCTATTCTTTTGTTCATCTTTCATTATAACCATGTTAACAGTATCCCTCTGCACTACAATCCCAACGTCAAAGTCAAGGGTCAATCATTATCTATCCTCCCTATTCTCATAATAATAGCACATGTGTCATTCATTATAACCATTTTGACAGCAGCTTTTTTGTCTTGTATTTGTGAATATTATCATAAAAATATAATTGAGCTTGAGTTTGGCAAATGTCGATCAAATTCAATGCACCGTATTTATCTTCTTACTCAAGCTACAGAAAGAAGAGATTTTTGTTTCACTGATTTGAATCTAAAAACTATTTTCTTCGCCAATGTCAGATGCAAAAATTTCCGTAATGTTACGTAAAATTGAAATCAATATTTTAGCCGGTTTATTTATAGTTCTCTTTACTAGTACTACTAACTGAACATAGCACTATACTGAAATGCCAGAAACTACTACGTAACTTATGGAAACCCATCGATATACGATGCTATTTCTGTTTAGTTCAAACATTAATACATATTGAAAATTATTACTAATTTATTGAGAAGGACGCTTAGCGACGCATTGTCTTTTGATAACAGGTTGTTAAGCAATATAAACATCACCGTATTATATATCATAATCATCATCATTCCTATAACCGGTTGTGGTCGTAGGGTCGTTGCGCAGTTGAGCATCTGACCAACTCCCGTCACATATCTCTGTAGGTGTTCATTCAGACGTAGTGTGTTTGGAGGAAAGTAGATCTGCTGGAACCCATCTCTCCCCATGTCAGGCTACAGCCGACATCCTCCGACTTGAAGGATCGCCTTGTTCACAGAGCGTAGACGTTGATTCCTTCGTTAATCACTCTGTCCTGCCCGTTGACTTCAGTCTAGGAAGCGATCTCGTGAAAATCAATGCCATTGGACATGCTGCCCGTAATTCTGTCTTATCTGCAGATGAAACCTGCAGCCGTTTGAAACTACTGTGTCTCGGCTCAACTCCTCACTGGTGAGATCCTCGGAACCGGTACGCATGGAGTTGCCTGTATAATTCGATACCAGAGATGATGACCCAAGAACAATATACATTCCCTACAAAAATATTCTTTGTTGTTCACCGCGTTTTGGTTGTTGTACGCTCCGACTTTCTTCAGGTGATTGGAATTTCGATCGAACCCTTTATTTCGGGGTAGGTTGATCTAATTTCACGTGCCATGCCTATCCCGGATACCTGAGTTTCAGTTATTTCCCTTTGTAACTCAACTATGCAATATTTTTTTTTGTTAAGTGTCCAGGTATTGAACTCACAAATCTTTTAGTTCAAGTCACTGGATTACTTAAACCAACGTTTTTATTCACTGTTCAATGTGACATGAAAACGTTGTGAATATGACAACAGATATGAGGACAACAGTCTGAACAATGTCGAAAGGTTAAATAATTAAAATACTTCATCTCAAAAACAATTTTACTCCAGGAAAAATCAATATGAAATTTATTGATTTAACGAAGTTGCGGCAAATGGATAGAGGGAGGAAGAATCACAGAGGTTAAGATTGTGCCCACAGGAATTGACGGAGACAAAATCTTCGGTGAAACTCTAGCCAGCCTCTCTCTTAGGCCAAGAGTTGGACCGTTTTTTATATAATTTGGACACCTACGCAACTTCACGTGTCTATGCCTCTTCTGGTCATATGCCCACGCAAGCACGCATTTCCTTCCGCTCAGGACACCTGTGCGTCATGGTTAGTTTAGACATTTCCTGTTTATGCTATCACCCATTCCTATTTTCACTCACTCTCTGATGCAGCGGAAGTGAGGTCAGAGTTCTTCCTGAACCGATATCCAAAATAAATTTTTGAAGACCAATGCTGACTGGGAAGCAAGAAGCCAGAAGAGAGTTCCACAGGCGAGAAGTCAGCATATTACGGTTACATAAACTTACGGTTACATTCTAGCCATTTTAACTGTAAAACAGTTTCTTCTCTCGCACTTATCGCTTGTGGAACTCTCTTCTGGCTTTTTGCTACCCAGACGTGGTTTTGCATCCGTGATTGTGATATTTTTTGTTTGTTAGGATTGATCAAAAGATACTATTAAAAGATTAGTTTTAAGTTGACTTTATTTTTGTTTGATTTGCATTGTCCTGTTTTATGATTTTTTTTCGTTTCTATTTTTTCATTTTTATTTTATCCCCCTCTCTGCTGTCAGGTAAAAATATCATCGGGGTGACCTCAAAGGCCGAGCCGCTGATAAAATAAACGTCTCAACCCGCAAAGGTTGGTAATGAATCTACGTTGGTCAATATTGGCCAAGAGAAAGAGGAAAATACGGTAGCCAAGAATAGCCATAGTCAAGAGAACAGTATGGTGGCTAAAACTTGCTATAATCAAGACCAAAAGAACAAGGCAGCTGAGAATGGTAGTCATTAAAGTACAGTAGCCAGGGAATCTCCCCCGTGCTGGAAGTCTCCGCCGAAATGTACCATCAACATTGTGAAGTTCTTGGCGCGAGCCAGAGTTCATAAATATCTGATTAAAAAAAGATGGAATTCTAGTAGACACTAAAGAATTGCAGAAAGTTGAAAAAAGAAGTTTTTCAGTCTTTGTGGTGGACAAACGTTCGCGCAAAATGTGTCACTCCGCGAAAGACGCCGTCGTAAACATATTTGGGGGTTAAGTCCCAAAGAATAATAAAGTGCTCGGGTTTCTTCACGTGGAATATACTTTTGCCATCGCCTGAAGATTGTGTGGTCGCGAACTAATCACAAAAGATCTAATAATCAGAACCGAGTACCACGACAAGCGACGGACACGTAGCAGTATTCAAGGCCCTTCCTGTTGTGATAGAAGAGCACCTAGCGGCATAGGTTAACAGATATTTGTGCCACAATTTAAGATTGTGGGGTCTTTTATTTTGTTTAGTTTTATTTTTTATTTATTTTTCATTTTGTTTAGTTTTATTTTTTATTTATTTTTATTTTGTTTAATTTTTTATTTATTTTTTATTTTTATTTTGTTTAATTTAATTTTTTATTTTGTTTATCTTTATTTTTATTTAGTTTTTATTCTGCTTAGTTTTATTTTTATTTTGTTTAGTTTTATTTTGTTAATTTTATTTTTTATTTTGTTTAGTTTTATTTTTTATTTATTTTATTTTGTTTATTTTTATTTATTTTTATTTTATTTAGTCTTAATTTTTATTTTGTTTAGTTTTATTTTTTTTTAGTTTCATTTTGTTTAGTTTTATTTTGTTTAATTTTATATTTTATTTCTTTTTTATTTTGTTTAGCTTTTATTTTTATTTCTTTTTATTTTGTTTATTTTTTTTTTTGTTTAGTTTAATTTTTTATTTTGTTTAGTTTTATTTTTTTTTTTTTTTAGTTTTAGTTTTTATTTTGTTAATTTTATTTTTTTATTTATTTTTTATTTTGTTTATTTTTATTTAATTTTTTATTTTTTATTTTTATTGTATTTTGTTTACTTTTATTTTTATTTATTTTTTATATTGTTTTAGGTTTTATATTTTATTTTGTTTAGTTTTATTTTTATTTATTTTTTATTTTGTCTATTTTTAATTAATTTTAATTTTTTATTTCTATTTTTATTTTGTTTACTTTTATTTTTATTTATTTTTCATATTGTTTAGTTTTATATTTTATTTTGTTTAGTTTATTTTTATTTATTTTTTGTTTTTATTTTTATTTTGTTTAGTTTTATTTTTTATTTTGTTTAGTTTTTTATTTAGTCTTAATATTTTTTATTTAGATTTTATTTTGTTTAGTTTTCTAAATAGGAAATTTTGATCATTTTAAAGAGACATTATTCTTAGATTTTTAACGGTTGCTGTATTTTCTCCCTGCCCTCCACCGACAAATTATATATATGTGGACTATCTAGGATTTCATTGAGAATTTATAGTGTTCTGGTGACTTTAGTAAGAATGGTCGGCATAACCGTTTTGTTTTGGTGTAAGGAAAATTATAGTACATTTCAGTCAGCGAATGAGGCTAGCTAATTTAAATATCGGTCAGTTGAAGACTAATCTCCCCCATCCGCCATTTTGGCCATGTGCCACATTTTTTGTGGTTAACGGAAATAAATAAGAATAAGTGTATGACGTGAATACCGTGCGATACCGAGGATTCCTCTGAGTTGTGCGACGACTATTCATACCAATAATAAGAAAAAAAACCACTAACCGTCTACCTCGAGTGGCTATCGGACCTTGTATAAGCTGAACATCATTGTAAAAAAAAAAGAAAAAAAATTGATGGTTGGTAGGACTTAATGTAAATTGATTCCAAAATTAGCCATCTTCGGTACTGAGAACATACCTCGGTTGTAAAAATGGGCTAATTGCTGGTTTTGCACCAAATGTTCAGTTATCGCCGACCCAGTTGTATTCACGCAAATAAGCAGATTGTCAAAATTAGCCTTGCGAATTTTGGATCGTATATTCTGATTGATCCTTACTTACAGTTTTGACCCGTTCTACCCAAGGCTAGATTATGTCATTTTAGGGCCCCAATGCTAATGAAATTATGCCCACTCTCAGACCAGACCGAGCTTAGTATATTTTAGCGATATTTAATAATTTGAAGTAAAATTATTGTAAGTTCTTTAAATAAACTAGAATAGCTATCTTTTGTTTGTCAATAAAAATATTCTTCAAGAAATACCCTCACTATTTACTATTTATTGCAAACCAAATTAACAAATATTTCAACACAACCATAATATAAAAAAAACAAAAACAGATTTTTTGTAATCAGCGTTATAACAATAAAACAATCAAAATAAATACAAGTTTGTCATATTGATATCATTTCAGTTTATAAAACTATTTAGAAGTTATAACATTTAGAAAATTAAAATCATTAAAGCTTGAGGGGCCCTAGGCTGTAAACTATACTTACTTCTTGGTCCTACCTAACGTAGTCCGTGTAACACAGATATTTGAATTTTTCTTTTCATGCGCCATGTCCTTTCAGGACGTAGGCAATCATGGCTCTCCATCCCTCTCTATCCCTTGCATCTCTCAACAAGTTCCTTCCATCTGTCACATCTCCCGGACCGCTTTCTGACATCCACTTACTTAAGCCCGCTAGATATGTCATGCATGGTTTGCCATTGTCTTTCTTTGTCTCTATTCGACCCGTGAGTATCAGATTCTCCAAGCCCTCCTTCCTCATTATGTATCACAGAAACTTCAGCTGTCTCTTCCTGATGTTAAGCATAAGCCTTCTCCTTGTCAGCATCCAACTCCAAGACCTCATCATTGCTCACACGCTCGGTCCACGATATTCTCAGCATCCTTCTGTAGAACCACATCTCCGTCGCCTCGAGTCTCTTCTTCATCTTTGAGGAAATCGTCCAACATTCGCTGATGGTTAACAACTCAGATTACACGAAACCTAATGACATGAAGGGGGTTAAGTCTATGGGAATTAGCTCCCAACGTCAGGAAGAGGCAGCTGAAGTTTCTGGGACACATAATGAGGATGGAGGGTCTGTAGAATCTGATACACTCAGGTCGAATAGAGGGAAAGAGAGACAAGGGAAAGCAGCGTGTGACATACCTGATGAGCTTGAGCAGATGGATGACAGAACGTGGTCTGGGGGGGAGGAAGCAGAGGGAAGGAAGTTGCGGAGAGCTGCAAGGGATACAGGGAGGTGGAGAGCCATGATCGTCTACGTCCTAAAAGGACATGGCACATAAAAAGAAAAGAAAATCTTACTTCCCTTTGGTATGACTTGCTGCTGTCACTTTGGGTCTTTGACATGTTCTACAGTTTTATACTTGTCCTTAATTGCAACTGCATATCTTTGCAAATTAAATTGCACTAGAATTTATTATATTGCAGTTTAGGTATTGTTTTCGGCATTTCATTTTTGCAGTTTTTATCTTTACTTTACATATGACTGGAAGGGGATCACTCCGACAGTCAGTGTATGGATATATATATATATTTTAGAGTCTGGATTGTTTGTTTGTTGGTGGTTAAGTAGTTTATCTGATTTTTTTTAAATGTCTCCCTTTCAAGACCACATGTGTCTTGGGTGTTCTTCAAATTAAGTATTGGGCCACTCACTGTACACCAATGAAGTCGTCTTTCTCTGCACACACGTTATGTGATCCAGTATTTAGCATTTCACTGCCTTGTTTCTTTTCTACTCTGGCATTATATGATAATTCTATAATAATTTCCTGTGATTTTATACACATTTTCTAGCATATTGTGTAGAAAAAAAAATCTGTTGCATTTTGATGTAAATGCAGATACCAGTATGATTGCCATATTTGAATGTTTTTTTGTTTTTCTTTTCATTTTCACCAGAAGACCTTTGACAGTTGCCATTACTGCAAAATACTTTCTCTTTCCATTGTATGCCTGAGGAAGGCCATTAGGCTGAAACAAAAGAATATCAATAATCTAAACAATTCTCTGAATGATAAGGACTCTAATCATAAATGGAGAATGGAGTTTTATTTTTAACTTCACATTTATGGGCCTTTTTTTCCCAATATGAGGCAATTCTATTTTACCCTTTACTTATCTCATTAATTTGTCAAACTGTAAAAGGGAGTGCTGAAAAGTTCTCAGCTTGCCAAAATTCCCTGTGTACCAATGAAGCTGTCTTTCTCTGAACACACGTCATGTGATCCGGTATTTAGCATATCATTATCTTGTTTCTTTTCTACTCTGGCATTTAGGTCGTCTATGATAATTTCACTTGTCATACATTTTAAAAAGTGGACAGCTATAACAAATGCAATAATTGTACAATCCACATTCCTTAGTTTCACACGTTCATAGCTATGGCCCGCTATAAAGGGTCGACTCATCTTTCGCATTCCATTGATAAGAAGGAATTTCAATTCAGTCAGCTTATAACCACTTCAGGACTAAGGCTAAGCGTTATATATCCTACATAGTCTCATAATATGCTCTTCTTATATTTTCTCTCTTTATGCCCTTAAAAGAACCTCGTTAAGTACCTCTTTGGGTGACTCTTGATCTATATGGACAATAGCTTGCAAGAAGATATTTACAAATAATTGATTTTCGCGATGGAAAATCCTTCAACCTAACCTGGCCTCTTTTTCGAAATTTGAGTAATCTCGTAAAAAGGAAGTTGAAGAAATCACTAATGTCCATCATTCTTGATGGATGTTATCTCCATTTCTAATTACGACCTACAAAATTGGCGGTGCCATTTGCTTTACCACTTCCGGCAAGATGTCATTAATAAGTTTCCGGTCTAACCACAAACATCCGGTCGACTTACATCGGTGACTTTTTTCTTTTTCTTTTTCTCAAATATCTTTTTTCACTGCTAGAATTTGGAAAAACAAGAAAGTAAAAAGGTTTATTTCAGCCCAAATGTTTATTTTTGAATTCATTTTTTTGAATTCATGCAGGTTAGAATTTTGCTTGCGAGTAAGACTATCGCTTCGAATTAATAATATTTAGGCTACGGAAATCATTTTGATTGGAAAGAAGTCTACACATTCTTTTAGGTACACATAATAAGAGACTGCTACTAGTACTTTCACTGACTACTCTATACTCGTGGTTTTGTTCTTGACTAATATCCGTGTAGTTAATACAAAGACAAAGGTAACATGCAGAGATCTGGATGAGAGAGGGCTTGGGAACTGACTAACATTTCACCTAGTTAAACATGTTGTATATCCCTGTTTTTCATATGTATACTTATAGAATTTCAGTATATTTTTGCGGTAATTATTGTTGAAAACATGTCTCAGTAAAAGATTAATTTGTGAATCCCACCCACAATACATCACTGGCCAGCATATACAAATAGTCGATGCACATGGCCCGATGATTGCCTCAAAGCAGGAAACAGACCGCTGTCGCCACCGCCGCCGCGTGCTGGCCTCAATGTCCACTTTTACATTTAAATATAAGAATTAAAAATATGTTAAAATATTTTAAAAATGTGTGAAAATATTTTCAAAACTTTCCATAATTCAGGAACACAATTTCTTCCTTTCTCTCGAATTATTTTTAATCAGGAAATGTTTTTGATTTTTTTGTTTTTTTTAGCTAGATGCAAAATGATAGATTAATGTCCAACGTCCAACTTCATTTGAAATGATATCAATTCCTCCAGATTGTAAAACAAACTAAAATTATCAACCTCCACCCAATTATTACAATAACAAGTCATCAACATGACCAAAACAGTAATTAATTAGTGATGACTATAGAAATGTGTCAATCTCTTATTAATTACTATACCAATCAGGTTGACAAACAATTGTAATGAGTGGACACTGAGGTCAACATCCAGCGACGACATTATGTCACTGCCCCTAAAACTGAATTCAGAGGCTTCAACCATCAAGGCTAAAAACTAACTGTCTCAGGTGAATCATTAAAGTCTGTCGAATCTTTTACATACCTAGGAAGCGAAATTAATTCTACTGAAAATTCTCATAGCCAAAACCTGGGCCACCTTGAATAAAATTGATGTAACCTGCAAATCTAATCTACCAGACGTTGTTTTCTAATATGAGAATAACTTTTCGTAAATATTGTTGTTGTTGATGTAACAAAATAGCCTATACCTTGGACTAGTTCAGTGGTGTGAGAAAGTAAAAATATTGATTTGCTTTTTTACGGTTTATCAACCTTTTGCAGGTTAGTACGTTTCGCATCAGCAATTTCTTATTATCTCCCAAAAACTCTTATAATATAGCTTTAAATAAGAAAAAGAAAATGTTTTTAGACTGTAAGAATTTTTTGGAGATAATAAGAAATTAGTGGTGTAAGTCCTACTAATTACCTGATAACTTTCGGAGGACGTTGGGAAGAAGTGACATTTGCATGTAAGTAGATATAACGAACCCAACCGGAATTGGAACTCAGCTCTCCGATTTCCATTTCTGAACGGTTATGTATTATCCACCAGCACATACAAGCTTACAGCACCTGGTATTTCCAAGCGGTCACCCATCTAAGTACCGACCAGGCTCGACTTTACTTAACTTCGGTGATCGTGCGAGAACACGTGTTTCAACGTGATATGGCCGTAAGCCGAGAAACTAAAGAGAAGTTAAAAAAAAAAAAACAATATAAGTACCTCCAAAGTTTCGCTAAAAATTGAGCACACCCTGATGAAAAAATGTCCCAAATTGAATAAAAACGAGGTTTTATTGTCAAAATATTTATGTTATTATTAAGAGGAAAGATCGAAGGATTTTTGACTATTAACTTATATTTGTGAATCCTTTTTCAGACTCTTCAAAATTTTGGTTAGGAATGATGTTTTCTTGCGTCAAAGATCGGCATGGAACAAAAAATAGTATAGAAAATTTTAGCGTTTTTTTTTGTTTTTGTTTTGCTGTGCCAAAAACACTGATTTAGAAATTCTTGCAAAAAAATCATATATTTGTCGAATTTTAAGAAAATTTTCAGAAAATGTTTGTAAAAATATTTGTCTTTTACATCTGTTAACCCCCACTTATTTAATTTTATGAAATTTCGAGAAATTCTTTATTCTAGTGTTCAGTGTTTGTATTAGTTATAAGGACAAGTCCTAGGAGAATTTAAATCATGATTTTTTTTTGTCAAACAGGGCCCTCATTTACATAAAATCTGCTCTGAATCGGAAAATAAAGAAATGCAATAAAACTAAGACATTATTCAATTAGAAAAACATTTAATTGCTTTTATCTATAAAATATATTTTTCGATGAATAATGAATTTTTGAAAAGATTACTTTCATTTAATTAGAATAATTTATAAATTTTAAAATCTTTAAAATTATGGATTAATTTTTTAGCGGTCAATAGATATTGTTATTAAACTAAAACTGTATTTACAAATCCTAAATGGAAAACCTCACTACAATTCAAGGATCCCCAATATTTAAAAAAGTGTTTTGATTTTTTTATGTGCATATAAATGTGTTGATTTTGTAAATACGGGTGTTGAAACGCGACATTATCAGAATATAATAATGGTGAGTATAGTAAAGTAACCGAAAATCAGAAAAATTATTAGAAACATCGCAAAATAAAAAAAATCAACAATCTTAATTGATTGATTGATTCGTTGTTTTTACGATTTATCAACCTTTTGTAACCCATAGATGGGGGCGAAGAAGCGAATTCATAACCTTCCCAAGGGTATTTGGCCGTAAGTGACTATAACGAATCCGACTGGAGTTCAAACTCTCCAAGTCTGAACCGTTATCTATTAAACTATAAACACATCCAAGTTTACAGGACCTGGTATTTACAAGAGGTCAGCCATCTAAGTAATGACCAGGCGTCGGGGATCAAACGAGAAACGGTGTTTTAAAATGAATATGGCCGTAAGCCGGTTTTTAATCCAACAAGCATTGAAAGATTGCTGACCAAATGCATATATATATATATATATATATATATATATATATATAATAATGTAATGGATAGCGACTTGATTGAGGAATCGGAGAGCCGAGTTCAAATTCCAGTCGAATCCATTACATTCACTTACGTTGCTAGTACTCTTGGGAAAGGTGTGAATCCTCTTCTTCTCCCTCCAGCTATGGGCAAATAGCAGGACAGACTGGGTTCTATAGCCTTGGATGGCAACTGGCCTAGGAGATGGATAACTCTGAATTCAAAACCTGCGGAGGGTTGTTTGGGGAGCTTGTGGCACGTAGTACACCAGGTCTCTGTATTCGGCACTTCAAAAAGTGTGTTTGGTTCTGCACGAAACATTTACCAATATAATCAAATCTCATGCGCTGGTGTCAGGCTGTCAGTTTCCTAGGAACTGATCTGCTTGACCCTCATACGTCGAATTCGATGGGAGAGTCGAGTATATATATATATATATATATATATATATATATATATATATATATATATTGAGAGATGTTTCATTGAATAATTTAGACAAGTTTTGTCTGCTTATTTTCAGTTGGATCCTTTTATATTCACGCACGAGCTTTTTGTTCTCATTATTAAAGTAAGAGAGAAAATTACCGTGTTGATACATATTATTTAGTTTTTCCGAGTACTTTCGACATTAATACTATTTTTTACTTCAGGGTGTTGTTTTTTTTTTTCAAGACAAATACAGAGTGTTGCTGCAAAATCCGACACTTGACAAAAAGAAAATATAATAGGCAATAAAAACAAAAGTTGTATATGCAGATACCCGACAGTTTGACAACTAATTAACGTTTTTCTCTCTACCCTTTAA
Organism: Acanthosepion pharaonis; assembly: GCA_903632075.3. NCBI lineage: Eukaryota > Metazoa > Mollusca > Cephalopoda > Sepiida > Sepiidae > Acanthosepion > Acanthosepion pharaonis. Next base: position 612,272 of record CAHIKZ030001066.1, on the reverse strand, counting down.
CAGGGTAATATGAACGCAGAGCAGCGTCGGGAAGAAGCCTGCGGAAGTAATGGCCTGGTTTGGGTTCAAGAGGACCATGGTCATGGACATTTGGAGGAAGTGGAAGGCGTGTCAGAACAAGGACGAGTTTACTGTCAAACGAAAGGCCCACAACGTTCGTTCTTCGGCCGTTAGGACCGACGAGTTCGTGACCGCCGTCAAGGAGACAGTCGGCAATGATGAAAGCCAGAGCAATGCCAAGATCGCCGCTGACATGGGCTGTCACAAGTCGACGAAATGCCAAACGATCAAGAAGGACATTGGTTACTCCTCCTACGGCAAGTTTCACCACATGCTCATCACGAATGCCTCTAAGGGTCGAGGAAGGTCAAGGCGGTGGCTTTGCTGACTGAGCTCAAGCACAGGTCCGCTGGGATGCTGAGGTTCTTCTCTGATGAAAAGAATTTAATCCAGGACCAGACGAACAACAGACAGAACGACAGGTGGATCTGCAACGACATCGAGGAATTTCCCGTCTTGAAGCATACGAAGTTTCCCTCCTTCGTCATGGTCCTTGGCGTCATCTCCAGCGAGGGGAACGTCATGCCTCCGTTCTTCTTTTAAAAGGGCCTGAGAATCACCGCTGAGATCTACCAGGAGGTGCTGAGGAGCGTTGTGAAGCCCTGGATAGACGAGGTCACCGCCGGACGCCACTACGTCTTCCAGCAGGACTCCGCTCCTGCACACAAGGCCAAGACAACCCAGGCGTGGCTGCTTAACAATGTTCCTCACCACTGGTCGCCGGACTTGTGGCCGCCCTTCTCACCCGACTGACTATTTCTTCTGGGGCGTGACCGAAGCCAAGACCAACAAGCACGCCCACAACACGGTCGACTCTCTGAAGGCTGCCATCGTCGAGGCGTTCGCCGCTATAGACATGCGTGTAACTTCTTTTCATTCATGATCACATTTTTCATGACGAGATTTTTCACGACCCCCACGTATTAACTAACTACACTGAAAATACATCCGTTGTCTTATGGAATTAACACATTAATTCCATTTATATTTTACGCGCGCGCGAGTTTCCTCCCTTCGTTTCACACTCGTGCGTGTGTGCGCGCGGTTTTTCACCCCTACCTTTCACTCACAGCTAAACATAGCAGTGACCTACTTTGAGCTCCTACTGATGAACTCATAACAGATTTTGAATTTTTTCCCGCGCGTTTTTCGGCGTCTCAAAACTGCTAGCGTTTGCGGCAGTTGCCTCACGGCTTTCAACCTGACTAGATGGGCAACTCATTTATTCCGTGCCCTTAACCCATACGCGGGCCGGAATATCTTATTTTCAACAATGTCGACTTCACACTCTACCAAGACTTCTCGTCTTGAAGATGCCAACAGGTCAGACCATCTCCGTTTTCTACCAGAAGACGTTTTAGAGACACACGATACTGTTCGTATTCAACTAATAATGGCGTATTTTTATCCCTCGTCAGTGAACCAATACATACAGACAGGGATATCCTACTGACGAACAACTTGCTAATCGCAGGTCAGACCTTCTCCGTTTTCTACCAGAAGACGTTAGAGACACGACACAGTCGTCGGCAGAAACTTCGTATTCAACAGGTAACCAATAAAAACACCAAATAATTAATTCTGCGTCCCTTTTGGCTCGTCATTCAAAAATCCTTCTACGAGATGATGCATATACCAAAGAATTAACTTTTCGGCCCTTTGTGACTCGTCATTCAAGGTCCTTCTCCGAGACAATGCAGAACATACAAAATATTAATCCGTCGTCCACTTTGGGTCTCGTCAGAAATCTGTTTTGAACCAGTACAAAAAAAAAGGAAAAAAAAATATGTACATAACATTCACTCACATTACCTAAAAACTCGCAGTGAGTATTTTTCCTTGTATGAATATTATCATGTACATTGACTTATCTGGAACCTTTCTTCTTCAAGAACCTTCCCGCCTTTAGCCATCCTGTTTCTATTTTTGGCGCGGAACATTTTTATTGATCCCTACTACGGGATAATTTACTTGTTTTTCCTGCATTTAATAAAAATTACTCTTGTTGGAATCCAGTCCTTTTCCTATCATTCTGTGTCGGCTATCTTAATATATTTTATTTTATGCACTTGTTGATTGACCCCTTTCCTCTCACTGTTCATTCACGCACATATTTATCTTTTTACTTTGCTTGTAGACTCGGTAGTTTAGTGTGGTGTCTGGCACAAGGCCACTTAGTAATAAACCAGCACTGCACGCTGCCGGGTCTGCAACAGTCTCTTCACTAATCATAACGGCGCCGCACCGTAGCGCATGCTTGGCACATCACATTAAATATTGTGCTTTTGAAATAAGTGTTTGAATTTAATTGTCGCCACCCCAGCTTTTCGCTTCGCGACTCCATATCGGGTTTAAGAAGCACTGATCGAAGATATTCTATTGGGTTTCACTTGTAATGTTTCCATCAATGTAATGAAGTTTTCACGCCATTTTGAAATTCTGTTTAATATAAATGAAGAAAGAAAACTTACAAAATTAAAAATAATATTTTTTCATAGTTGAAATTCATAAGAAAAATTATTCTCTTCTTAATTCCTTTTGATTTTATTTTGATTTTTTATCTATATATTCAAGATTTTGTTATTTCAAAAGTCGTCAGCCTTACACGCCATCTTTTACAATCAATTAAGAAGACTGCTAGAGAGAGAGAGAGAGAGAGAGAGAGAGAGAGAGAGAGAGAGAGAGAGAGAGTCCATTTGAACATTAATGGCGGATTCACTGTTTCCCCAGACTTCCGGTTCAGAAACGGAAGCGGAAACAAAACCAATTTGCTCTTCCTCAAATTCCGGCATTATTTCCTTTGTGAAGAAAAGTTTCTTTCAGCCCTTCGTTTTGACAATTTTGATCTGTAAAACTATTTAAGTCTTGCAGGATGTCTGAACAAGTTGCGTATTTGACAGCGAGGTTAATGTTAGAGCCCAGATGAAAGCTTATATTTGGAATGCTTATTTTCAATGCAATCAAATTCTCTAATCGAAAGGTTGGTATATAATCCTATATTTCTAGAAATCAGAACATTCAGAGGCCTGTATATGTGGCCACATCGAAGTGGTGTAATATTTAGCAAGCTTCTCTCGATTGATAAAATATGACTGAGTAGTGAGTCCGATCCTCACTGGGTGCTCCACATCTTGTGCTACATCTAAGCTACGCTTAAAAAACATTTAGGACACGCTGACATGGTCTAAGGGTTATCAAGCTTGCTTCGCTAGATCAGTTACAATTAAGTAGTGAGTTCAATCCTCAAGGGGTGGTCCAAACTTTCGGCCTTGTGCCACATACAAGCTACGCTTAGAAAATCATTTAGGGCACGTTAGCAAGCTTGTCTCTCGAGATCAATTACGATCTTCACTGGGTGCTCTATACTTTCGGCCTTGTGCCACATCTACGCTACGCTTATCCGGTCACTTTGACGTGGTGCAATGGTTAGCAAGCTTGCCTCACTAGATCAATTACAATCATCACTGGTTGCTCTATATTTTCGGCCTTGTGCCACATCTAGGCTACGCTTAGTAGATCATTTAGGGCACGTTAAGAAGCTTGTCTCACTAGATCAATTACGATCCTCACTGGGTGCTCCATATTTTCGGCCTTGTGCCACGTCTAAGCGACGCTTAGTAAATCATTTAGGACACGTTAAAAAGCTTGTCTTGCTAGATCAATTACGATCCTCGCTGGGTGCTCCATATTTTCGGCCTTGTGCCACATCTACGCTACGCTTAGTAAATCCGGTCACTTTGACGTGGTGGAAAGGGTAGCAAGCTTGTCTCTTTAAATCAATTACGACTGAGTAGTGAGTTCGATCATAACTGGGTGCCCCAGACCTTCGGCCTTGTGTTACATCTAAATTACGCTAAGAAAATCATGATACCTGTAAAACTGAACCACATCTTTCTATCTAAACCTATTCATATCTATCTCACTAAGTACATTAAATAAAGTAGATATATTAGACAGGGCTCTAATGTTTTTTTTTTGTTAAGCAACACTTATCTGGGGAACTGTGAGAGAGGAAGCTATTTAGTATCTTCAGGTGATACTTCTATTTGAAACCAGGAAAATCCAGAAAGTATTACAGTGTTACGCGTTGACAGCGTTTTCAATGAAAAAAAATGTTAGGATGCGGATCACCTTGACAGTCATTGTTGCCCGGTCAGGTGATTAGGTCGGATATCAGGTAGATGCTTCAGGGTGACATTGAGCCACTAGGATTGAATATACGTAGCCTACTGACACAGGTAAACAATGAAGAAATCAAGCAGATTAAACTGTCACACAACGAGAGAGAGAGAGAGAGAGAGAGAGAGAGAGAGAGATAAAAAAGAGAGGGTGAGAAAGAGAGTGAGAGAAAAAGAGAGAGAAACAGAGAGAGAGAGAGAGAGTGAGAAAGAAAGAGAGGGCACGAGAAAAAGTGAGAGCGAGAGATTGAGAAAGAGAGCGAGAGAAAAAGAGATATAGAGAGAGAGTGAGAGAGAAAAAGAGAGCGAGTGTAAGTGAGAGTGCAAGAGAATGAGAGAGGGAGAAAGAGAGCGATAGAAAAATAGATAGAGAGAAAGAGAGAGTGTGATAGAGAAAGAGAGAACGCGCGAGAGAAAGTGAGAGCGAGGGAGAAAGAGAGAGGGAGAAAGTGAGCGAGAGAAAGAGAGAGAGAGTGAGAGAAAGAAAGAAAGAAAGAGAGAGCGTGAGAGAAAGTGAAAGCGAGAGAGCATGAGAAAGAGAGCGATAGAAAAAGAGATAGAGAGAAAGAGAGAGTGTGATAGAGAAAGAGAGAGAGAGCGCGCGAGAGAAAGTGGGAGCGAGAAAGAGAGAGTGAGAAAGAGAGCGAGAGAAAAGAGAGATAGTAAGAGAGAAAGAAATAGAGAGAGCAAGAGCAAGAGAGAGGGAGAAAGAGTGCGAGAGAAAGAGAGTGAGAGAGAGAGAGAGAGAGAGCGAGCAAAAACAGAGAGAAAGCGAGAGCGAGAGAAAGAGAGAGAGGCAGAGGGAGAAAGAGAGAGAGAGAGAAAGGGAGAGGGGGGAGAAAAGAGATAGGAGGAGAGAGACAGGGGGGGGCTTTTTTCTCCCCTCAGAGATAAAGAGCAGATCTATCAAGTCATAATATTTTCACAGGATACCAGTCTTTTGGGGTGTCTAGCCGATCCATTTCTTCAGGCGCCTGCTCAGACACATATCTGTTTGTTCTGTTGAGCGGACCTACATCTATGTTGAGCGGACCTTACAGTTCCTGCGAGAGAGGGCAACATTTGTCACAATCAACAGTTTGAAGAAGGCCAGTACGCTTAAAGCCTCGGTCACGATGACTTGTGACTCTGTGCTAGTACAAACACTTTGGTCAACACATGGTATGGTTTTCAGGCACTCTATTTCTTTTTCTCTTTATATCTCTCTCTCTTTCTTTCTTTCTTTCTTTCTCTTTCTTTCTCTCTCTTTCTTTTAATCTTTCTCTCTCGCCTTATTTCTCTCTCTCTCTCTCTCTCTCTTGATATATCTCTCTCCCTTCATTTTTCTCTTTTTCTTTCTCCTCCTTTCTTTTTCTTTTTCTTTCTTGGTCTTTCTTTTTCTCTCTCCTTTTTTACTATTCTCTCTCTTTCTCTTTATTTCTTTCTGCCTCTTTTTCTCTCTCCTTTTCTTTTTCTTTCTCCTCCTTTCTTTTTCTCTTTCACTCTCTCTCTCTTTGCAAATTGCATTGCTTCCTCCAAATTTTTCTTCAATTATCTTACAAAGGTACCACATGCTGGGATTACTTCTACAGGTCGGATAATATCAAGAAGTCACATTACTGGCAAATCGACCATAATGAGATTCGAACCCGGGACTCATAGTCAGATAGCAATTGCTCTAATCACTCGGTCACGCATGCGTACTCAGCCATGAGTATACCGTCGTAAAACATTATCAATCACATCTGGTTTTGTTATTTAAACTAGTTTTAACACGGGAAAATTTCACAGTATTCCCATTTGAATTTTCTGATGAATCTTAATTTTTAAGTTAATGATTGAGTAAGCTCATGGCGAGTTCTACGACAATAAAATATCCGTAGAAATTCCCCTATTACATCATAAAATATTTGAGCTTAACAACAAGATATTGCAATAACAATCATAATATGAATGCTTGTCGTTATTTTAAGAAGTGGGTACAAATGAATAAATATATATACCTCTGCGTATATGTTTCTATGTGCGTACATTTTATGGTCGCTCCTATCGTGGTGGAGGGGCTTGCGCAGTCCAATGACTCCGGGAGTGATTCTTTCGGGAGTTTTAAACTCCTGTTAGGGCCACCCTTGGTGCCAAATTCGAAGACGAGGAGCTCGACTAAGCGCGATAAACCCCAAAGACCTCAACAGTAGAACAAGCAAACAAATCTCAGCGGTTGAACCAGAGGACGAAGAGGTCTACGCATGGAGGACATGCTACAGTAGGCTCCACTATATAACAGAGTCAGCGGCAGTTCGTTACAGTTTCATAACTGGATTCTATATATGCTTCAGAGGAAGGTCACGAAATCAAGTGTGTGTCTGACTTCTTGGCAAGTTGAGGGACACCTTAAAGACTCACGCCATCGGCACTTCTCTGATTTTATTTCACTACCAGCCAAATCTTGCAAAGTCAAACGGCCATCGGGAATGGATTGTTGGAGTAAGGAAATAGAAATTTTAGGTAATAATTTTTATAATATTCAAAGCAACACAAAAATATAACATTAACACTCAAAACCTAAGGCAAAACTAACACCAACAAAAACACCCCCAGCCCTTGAAAATTGCAAAAGAAATGGCCGAAGGCTTTTAGGACATTAAAATTGATTTTGCCGACTTCACAGTTTAGTAAGATCACTTGAGCACCGTCTGTGAGAAATTTGGAAACGGTATGTTGTACTGCTTGGCATTCGCATCGGAAGCTCAAATACGAATATTTCATAGTGTTTGGGTGTCAATCTGAGGACATTGCAGATGATTCGGAAAGAGTTGGATGAGTCTAATGGTGATTACAAAGATATGGCAGCTCGGAAAGATCACTCTGATCGTTCTGATAAGAAAAGAACTGAATTTGTTGATGAGGCCCTCAGACTCAAGATGAAGATCAACATCGTGTGCGTTGAGGAGGTAGTGCTGTCCTAGGTCAAGAGAGTGGCTGCTAGAAGACCCTATGTCAGGCAACAGGAATCTGTACCATGTCACATAAGCAGGAGAACGCAATCACGGCTTTCAAACAATTTCTATGACCATATCTTCCCTTATATCTGGCCACCTAACTCTCTAGATTGCAACTCCCTTGATTATTATGTGTGGGGCATATTTAAGTGAGAGACCAACAAAACTCCTTGTAACACCAAAGATGAACTGAAAGCAAGGATTATGGCAGTATTCACCAACTTAAACAAGGAGACCGTCCAGAAGAGATGCAGGAGATTCCGAAGTCGTCTAGAAGGCGTGGTTAAAGCCAATGGCGATTTTATTTAATAAATTTACTATTTACTATTTCAAGATTTTTTTATCTAATTTTGGTAAATATATCTGTTAAAATGACATGTCAGTCATATTTTCATTTTTTATGAAATTTAGACCACAATTCATCTATCGCTTCCTGTATATATATATATATATATATATATATATATATATATATATATATATTTTTTTTTGGTACAAAATTTAACAATAGCTAGGAAAAAGCAAAATTTATATGTCATTTTTAAAAAGCTAAGAAAAGAATAACCGGTTTCGTCCCAGGACATACCAAGTTTATTTTCTGGGATAAAAAAATTTACAAGCGTGTAAATTAAATTAATATAACGAATGGAAGGAAAAAATGCATTTCAAGAAAACTAGAGTCTAATAACATTCAGACCCATTAGGCATTCCCTCTGTTTACAAAGGGAAGGCCCACAGGATCTGATATACAAGGACTCTAGAACCTTGAGGTCATATGTGGAGTGGGACCTAGATAAAATTGAAAAAAGGTCACCACTAAAATCAACCACACAATTTTATATATATATATATATATATATATATATATATATATATATATACATATATATATATATATACCCAAGTATATTAGTGTATACGGAATAAATTCCAGTAACCAAAAAAAAAAAATAAATAAATAAAATCATAAAAGAGTTCTCAATACAGAGTCGAGCAAATATAATTTATTCGAAAATTATAACATAAACATCACTACAAAAATAGCCATTTTCTTTCAACACCTCTGGTGTCTTATCAAGTGATGGTATTGAATGTAGAATAAAGAGTTTTTACCATCACTTGATAAGACACAAGAAGTAGTGATTTGTAGTGATTTTATAACATATTTATATTATAATTTTCGAATAAATTATATATATATATATATATATATATATATATATATATATATATATATATATATATATATATAATTGATTCGAAAATATAAATAATATATATATATTTGAAAATATAAATAATATATATATATATATATATATATATATATATATATATATTAGGAATGGATTACATCAGCCTTAATTCTAATTTATTTGTTTAAAGTATAGTTTTAATGGATACTTATTTATGCAAATTCAAATACTGCCGGAGGGCGTATATTTTTCTAACAAGATTTTCCGATTATTCAGGCCGTTAGATGAAAATAAATAAATATACTGTTTAATTAGTAAATAAAATAACAACAGAGTATTTACTCAAATATGGCTATCCATTAAAAATAACGTTTAAACAAATAAATTATATATATATATATATATATATATACAGAGAGAGAGAGAGAGAGAGAGAATGTATACGTATTTTGTTTGTGCAAAGAAAGGACATTTTGATCGTGAAGAGGAGAAAGTTATATAAAAATGTCTTGTGTCGCTTTACACGACGGTAGAAAACAGTTCAATTTGCGTCTTTTCTTACTTTAAATAACACGTTCGTCTTTTTCTTGTTTTGCTTAGACATATAAAAACCTTTTTAGCCAGATGCAAATTTCTTTCTTTATTTTCAATTTGCTTACTTGTTTATTACAGCTAACATTTGTTTTTTTTTGCTGGCGTAAACACAATTTTAAACAAAAGACTCCTTTCTACAAATAACCGGTTCTATTTCTTTTAAGCGCCCGTGACGCGCCTTTAAGTTTGGTCTCTCTATTCTGGGCATTACGAATGGTCGAGTTACGTTCCTTTCCGCCATGACGACTTTTATAACACTCTCGAAGCCGTAGCCGACAGAAGTCGAATGGCGACAAGGTAGTTGTGTGAGTCGAATTTGTATGCTTATGTGATCATTGTCATTCATTTTTAATAAATGTGTTCGCATATGCTAACCTGACAAAAAGACAAGAAGTGGAATAAATAAACACAAAGAACATGTTGCGCGATGTATTTGTTGACACAAATCTTGAAAATCAGCACTTCGAATCGTCAAAGATACGCAAATGTCCTGCGCAGCAAGTAGATGTTCTGGGGTTGAATAATCAATAGGGAAAGGAGACTTACGAGAATTTCAAATGTAATGGAGAACCTTACACCGCAAGCAAGGTGATAATACCAGGGGTTACTCGGAGTGTAATAGTTCTGTTACACCCCAAGAAAGACTTTATTAAGCAAAATAAAAAAGAACAGATTCCAGGAAGACATACGATGGCGATTGACATTGCATTTCAATTTTTGAAGATTGTAGTTGGCAGGGTAGCAAGAAATTGGAAGGGAGTTCCACAAACACGAAAAATAGAAACCATTCGAAAAGAACTTATTGATACGTCAAGCTAGTTCAACAGTAAAACGATGAGACCTAACTGCCAATCGAGTAGTATGGTTAAATTTATTTATTCATTGGAACAATTGTCATTAAAATATTAATAGAAAAGCCAGGGTAACGAGGTCATGGCGGTTGGAAACTGACTGAAGTTGAGATGCTACGTCAAAACTGATAACAGTAGAGACTCTATGTCCCTCCCTCCCTCCCTATCTATCTATCTATCTATCTATCTATCTATCTATCTATCTATCTATCTATCTATCTATCTCTCAGCCTGTTTATTATCTATCTATCTGCTGAGGAGTCCACCCCTGTTTATACAAATGGACTCACCCATTGTATACTTATACTACTGCCAGTGAATACCCGAGAGAACGGAGTCGAGTCGAGTCCAGAGTGAGAGTTGTAGGTAACCGTAAGAGTGAGGGTGAGGTAACAACGTTGTAGGAGTCACAGTGAGCGAGCACGTAGACTCAGTAAGAAGCCATACAGCGATACTTCAATACCAAAGACTGTATGTATATTTTGCTACTAACCCGTATTCCTGGAATTACTAACCTTCATTACCAGTTTGTATTATTACGTTAATACATTATTTTCATATATTCATTCCTGGTGTTTGTTATTTATTGGTACCGGATTTCAACCCGGAATCCACAACACTATCTATCTATCTATCTATCTATCTATCTATCTATCTATCTATCTATCTATCTATCTATCTATCTATCTAGTTCAGCCTGTTTATTATCTATCTATCTATCTATCTATCTATCTATCTATCTATCTATCTATCTATCTATCTATCTATCTATCTATCTATCTAGTTCAGCCTGTTTATTATCTATCTATCTATCTATCTATCTATCTATCTATCTATCTATCTATCTATCTATCTATCTAGTTGGCCTCGCTAATTGTATTCTCAGTGCTATAGCAATCCGTCCTCAAATAATATATTTGCATCCTAATGTCGAAGGTAATATGTTCTGGTGCCTCAAAAAAACTTGCTTATTTCAAAGAAGATCAAATATTTTTCATATATGTTGATGGTCCTCCAAAAGAGAATCTGCTTTTCTGGAAAAAAAAGAAAAGAAAACTTATTTTGTTTTTGTTTTCCTAAAAAACGAGATCCTTTCTTCTGAAGTCGTATTTCGTTTTTTATTCCTAAGATTTTTAATTTTATTTCTTCAAAGTATTTTTTGTCAATAATTAATATCCTTAGGAAGCTTTATATCCGAAAGAAATACAAATTAAAAAAACGTCTTCTAGGTTGGTAAAACGCAAGAAATAAAAAATAAACCCCACCTTTTTTTTTCGGTCTGCTCTCTATACAATTTGGAACGCTCGAGAATAATAATAATAATAATAATAATAATAATAATAATAATAATTCTTTAGCCCAGAATGAGTATAAAAGGTAAAAGCGTCATCATGTTACCAAAATCATTAAATTGAAAGGCTTCCACAAGATAATAACATGAAATGAAAAACAAAATAGGAAACGAATCTAACATATTTCACCTTTATTAAGGCTTTGTCCGAGATGAAGAATAGATATGAAAAGAGTACTGGTATGTTACGATTTTTTGTAGTTCTCATTGGTCAGACAAACGTCACGTGTATAAACGCAACAGATAATATATAAATATGTGTGAGGAACATTTAAGATGTTAAAGCGTGTGATAGTGTAAGAGTGTGTAAGTAAAGACACGCTTGTGTGTGTAGCTGTATGTAGGACGATTACGTTAAAATGTCTATGTGAGGGACGTCTACAGATGTCACCCTCATATTTTGTCGGGGAAATGTAGCGATATGTTGCAAAATAATTTCATATTCGGTTGGATTTTTATATTCTCGTTTATGTGTATGTTTGTGTGGGAAAAGTATATATATATATATATATATATATATATATTGATGCATGTTTAATTAAGTAATATAGACAAGTTTTGTCTATTTATTTCCTTTCATATTGTCTGATAAGCTTATCTACACAAATATTCTTAAATGCCTATAATTGATAACAGAATATTGTCCTACATATATATATATATATATATATAAACAGAACAGACTGGGTTCTATAGCCTTGGATGGCAACTAGTCTAGGAGAAGGGCAACTGGTGTAGGAGAAGAACAACTCAGAATTCAAAACTTTCGGAGGGTCGTGTTTGGAGACCTTGTGGCACGTAGTGCACCAGGTCTCTGTATTCGGCCCTTCAAAAAGTGAAGATAGTTCTGCACATAAACCTTCACCACTATAATCAAATCTCATGTGCTGGTGTCTGGGCTGTCGCCTTCCTAGGAACTGATCTGCTTGATACTCATACGTCGAATGCGACAGGAGAGTCCATCATATATATATATATATATATATATATATATTTCTATATATTTTATATATATATATATTATATATTTTATATATGCGGTACTTATTGGGAAGTGCTCAATATCAATGATAGAGCTGATATATATATATATATATATATATATATATATATATATATATATATATATATAGTGCTGGAGTATTGTGAAGGGTGCTGGAGTTTTGAGGAAAGTGCTAGAATATTTAGGAGAGTGCTGGACTTATAGTGAAAGTGGTGGACTATTGAGGAGGGTGCTGGATTATTTATGAATGTGTTGGAGTGCTGAGGTATGTGGAGGGTGCTGGGGGATTTATTAAGGTGCTGGATTATTGACGAAGATGATGGAAAGTGAGGGCGTATTGGTAATAGAATATTTAGGAGGGCACGGACCTATTGTGCAGGGGACTGGAGCTATAAAGTATGCAAGTCAATTGAGAAGGATGTCGGAATATCGATGAGCGTGCAGGTTTTCAGGTAGGTGTTCGAATTCCGATAAAGGTGCTGGAATATTATGGAGGATGCTGGAATATTAAGAAGAGAGCCACAGTTTAGAACAATGGTTCCCAACGTGGGGCAAATCCCCCACCGGTGGGGCATGGTAATATTTTGCTGGGTCATGCGCAGGATGTGCACTGTTCGGCTTACTATACCAACAGAATAAGGGGACAATTCGAGAATGAGTTATTAAAAGTGAATTGTTTTCTAGTGAGTCTAAGTGAGGGTGTTAATGTTAATGCATGTTAATACATACAATGCATATACAGTATGCATACAAAAATATTTTGTGTGTATGTACGTACATGTGTAATTGGCATACAGGGTATTTCCCGTCTCCCCACACTCGAGTGTCTCGGTCAACAAAGGAGAGGGCGTGATGCATGTCGTTGGAAGAGCCGATGTTTTGTCGACCAATCAGCGCGTGTGAGCATTCACTTTGCTTTCTTCACGTGAATTGCAGTAAAATTTTGAATATGTAAGAATTAAGTATTACAGTTTTGGGGGCACCAGAATTTAGAAATACTAAAGTATACATGGCCCAGAATCGGTTGGGAAGCATTGGTTTAGAGGAAGGTTCTATATTATTGAGGAGGAGTCTACTGGAATGTAGAAAAGTCTTGGTATCAATGAAAACAACCAGTTACTCATAGTTTGAAGCCTGTAAGGTGAATCCACGTCGACAGTATAATAGGACAAATTAAATGAAGGTGACATAGACAGAATAGAAGGGTGACTGTCGCGTCTGCCGTGTCAAAGCGGAAACATTTAATCACCTTATGATAACTCAGCAGATGTCTATTTTCGTCCGTCCGTCTGCCATCGCATGTTTCAAGGACGCCTACAGCTTTGTCCATAAAATTTCTCTCTTTATCTTTATTTTTGTTCATCTTACAAGGCACAGGAACCACTCAAGATAGAGCTTTATTGAATGAGGTTGTTGTATAAACATGAAAGAAAGGGATAAGAAGTGCAATTTATATATTGCATAGATAACAGTTGGCTCTAGACTTGAAGAGGTTGGGGTTATCGTAATCGGGGAAGAACCCCCTTGGGAGTCTGTTCCACAAAGCAACGGTTCACGGGACGAAGCTGATTGAATGAGGATGGTTCGCCACTGTGTAGTATGGCGGATATTAGTTGTGAAGGCCTGAACTGGTGGTACTAATGGATTTAGCTCATCAGGACATCTGATGGAAGTAATAATGGAATAGCAAGAGGCTTGTAGAGTGAAAGAAAATTCATCACCCACAAGGCCACGTAAATGATTTTGAACTCTAACAGGTTGGAAAGAAAGAATCAGGCAGCTTCAGCCCAGATTGGCTAGTAATACACTTTTTAATGGAACTCCAGAGCATTTCTTTATCATCTCAGTCTGTGACTCTATCCAAAAAAATATTTGAATAGTAATCTGTTCCGTTCGTTTCTGTCTTAATTTCTGGGATGGGGAGGTTAGTGTTATTTACATTCGTTCTATTGTCCTTATCTTTGTTGTTATTAACACGACGTCTCGAGAACAATCTATCGCTGGATATTAAATAAAGGGTTCAGTTCCAAATTTCCTAACCGTTATCCGCATCGACTTATCCCTGATGAAGGCCAAAGTGTACAACGATCGAAACGTTATGATAACAAAGATGCAGATAATAGTTTAAGTTTAAATTAGTTAAGTAATTTCGCTAGTAGTTAAGTCATTTCGTTAGAAATCAAGAAAAAGTATTAAACTGTTATGCAACAACAGTCCTCCTATCAGGCGCTGAATGAGGAACAATCTTTCACAGATGAAGAAGAGACTTAAAGCAACAGAAATGTGGTTCTACAGAAGGATGCTGAGAATGCCATGGACTGTACATGTGAGTAACGAGCAAGTTTTAGAGAAAATGGAAACAAAAAGGATATTTATACACAGAGTCATAATCGATTACGTCGTAGAGAGATTGAAAAAGTAAGAGTAAAGAGCACATATACAACAGAGAATGAAAATGGACAGTGGAAAAGGAAGTCAAAATGCCGTGACTATTAAAAATCTGCCATATTTTTTGATTAAGTGTTTTAATAGACAGCTAATTGGAAACTGCCTTAGACTTCATATCCTCACAATATGCAAACTTTGTTCCCTCTTTTATGTCCCTTTATAACAACGTCATTCGGTAACGCTCTACCTTGAGTAACTCTTAGGTCTTGTATTGATGAACAATAGTAATAAAAATACAACTGAACTTTGGTGAACTGAACGAAAAAATAAATAACTAAAATAATAATAATAATAATAAATAAATAAAAAGTGGCTCCTTATTGATATGGCAGCCCCTGCTGACTGCAATGTATCTTTGAAGATATTGAAAAAACTGTCAAAATACAAGGACCTTGAAATAGAAATCTCAAAAATGTGGCACATGGGAACATCAACAATCCCTGTTGTATTTGGAGCCCTAGGATTAGTTGGAAAAGATTCCAGTAGACTAATTGAAGGGATTCCTGGAAATCCATGCCTCAAAGAGATACAAAATATTGTTCTCACAAGTACAGCCCACACTTTACGAAGGGCTTTATCTATGTAATTTTTTTTTGTCAGTGGAAAGTTTCATGATGCCATTTCTAACCTTAGGTCTCTGGGTGGGACCCGGAAAGAAATGTGTAAACGCCAGAAATCAAAGGAAATAAAAATAATAATAAAAATAAATAAAGGCAAAACTATAGAAAATTATGATTGCTTTTGCACCCAGCAACATTGGCATGCTTGAAACAGTAACCATTTGACAGTTAATATAAGACCAGCATTTTTTTTTATCATATCAGTATGTGACCCTCTCCAACATATTTTTTGTCGAGGGATTGGCTTACAACGTAGGTCAAATCGCTGCCTTGCCTCGCATGCAGTCAGTAAAGAGCAAAGGATTGGCGACTGAACAATTTTCGCCCGTGTTTATTGTTTTAATAAGAAGTGGGATGGTCAGTTTTATGTTCAGTTTTGGGCAACAAGTTTTCATTTCAAGCAGAAGTGGGAGACATATCAGCTAATCGGAATTGCTTTCCTGAATAGGACACGATGATTCAAGGGGAGAAAATATTGCAAAATTCGCATTTCCCCTAAAATATCTGGACCTGGACTCTTACTTTGACACAACCATAGATATTAAAATGTGATCCAAGGATCCATGATTGGATTAATTTCAAACAATACATAGTTTAAATCTATCATAACTCATTGGGAGCGAAAGGCTCTAGGTGATTGATTTCTTTTTTTTTACGCCTTATCAACCCTTTGCAGGTTATTTAAACCCCCAAAATATTACTACAGTGTAACCCGGGTATAAGAAAGTTGTCGGGACCGGAGAAGAAGTCTCTTATATCCGGGTTTCTCTTATATCCGGGTTTGGTCTATTTTGTTTAGGTAAGTATGGGCTCTAAATTGGGACTAGAGAAAATCTCTCTTATATCCGGGTTTCTCTTATATGCGGGTCTTTTATATCCGGGTCACACTGTATATTGCAAGATTTTTGGAGGGAGATAATAATGATTTACTGATACAAGTCCTAATAATTAACCCATAGTTGGGGAGATGAGAAGTGGATTCATAACTTTCCCAAGGGTATTTACGGGTAGGTGGATATAAAGCACCAGTTTTTAATTGAAACCCCTTACGAATGGAAGGTGTGACCTAGCTGCAAGGGCCTTAACTTGTGTAAAAATGAAGTAGGTTAGAAATAATCAGTTACTGCCTGGAGCGGAGCAAGAAGGCTGGATCCGTGGGCGTTGACCTTACAATTTGTATGTATATCTAAGAAATGATTGCTGATTGTATGAATCTTATAGCTGGTCAAATGGCTGGACCCTGGGAACAGGAGATTAGTCTGTAAGAGCAACTTGACATGAAGATGAACTCGCGATAGATAATGCTAACTTAGAAAATCACCAGTTGTCGCAACAGGAATTCGAAAAGACAGACCTGCTATTCCCGGTTAAACTGCACGAGGAGACATTTCTTTAAGCCACACCGCATAAACCGGAAGTACTCTAACTGTAGGCATCGAGGCAAATATTTTGTTATTTTTAGAAGTATCAAGCGGTTAGGAGCATGAAAAATGCAATCCGCTACACGGGTTCGAACCCGGACCCAAGTAAATTATTTTCCTTTGTACTTTAGACATTGCTGGCTGCTTGTTTCCGAGTATGCTTGCCTGTTAGGGTGGTTAGCTAATCCTTGTTGAAGACGCCTGCTCAGACTGATGTTTATACTGGAACTGTGCTGAGCAGACCTTAGTTACAGTTTCTAGGAGAGGACGCACAATCTGGTATGATCAACAATTTGAACAAGGCCAGTATGCTCAAAACCTCGGTCACGATGACTTCCGACTACGTGCCAATACAAACACTTGCAACACTAGAATCAGAATTCCTGTCCAAAATGCAGCACAAGAATCAAAATTGCTGGCAGAAATGCAATACTGGATTCAAAATTCTAAGCCGAAATGCAACACTAGAATCAAAATTCCAGGCCAAAATGCAACACTAGAATCAAAATTCCTGTCTAAAATGCAACACTAGAATCAAAATTCCTTAGATGGAATGTAAAGGATATAACCAATATTCCCTTTTCAAAATGCAGCCTCAGATTCAATATTACTGGGATGAAATGATGCAATTACTGTGTCAAAATTAAACAAAAGAATTAACATTCATGTGGCGAAATGCAAAATTACAATTAATATTCCAGAAATGCAACAATAGAAGCCAAACGCCTGCATTAGAATAAACATACGAGGCTCAAAATGCATCAACAGATTCAGCGTCCCTAGTGTGAAATACAACAAAAGAATCAACATTTCCAAACCGAAATGCAACAATATAATCAACATTTCTGTCATGAAATGCAGCAAGAGAACCAATAGCTCATGTTCAAAATGCAACATCAGAATCAATATATTTAGGATGAAATTTAAAAATAGCACCAGCATTCCTGGGATGAAATGCTAAATTAGAATGAACATTCCAGGTTCAAAATGCAACAATATATTCAGCATGCCTGAGTCAAAATGCAACAATTGAATTGATATTACAGGCATGTACTACTATCAATTCTAGTGTTGCATTTTAAAATGCAAATCTAAAATCAACATTACTGGGTCGAAATGCTAGAATAGAATGATTGTTCCTGGGGCAAAATGTAACACTATTTGGGTTGCTGGTAATTAATAATCAAAATGGCGACTTGAAAACGAGAAAATGATGAATAACTTAGCATGAAAAGGGTTAACGAATACCAGAAAAATAGGCTGATAGTAAGAATTGTTCCCAGAGAATCGAAATATGTATAATGGATCAAATGACTGCTTGAAAGCGATTCTCAGTTTGTGCGAAGAAATCAGCCGTTGACAGCCTGTGACAACCAATGCCTGAATCTGACAAGAAAAGAATTGAATTAAAGCTAAATGAATTCCTTTCGCAGGATATCAGAAAGAAAAACAATGAATTGAACACCTGCGGCTGAGCACTAAAACTTTCCCTGGGAAAGTGTCTCTTAGGTCAGAGGTGAGAGAGCCAAATATGGTGTCAATTCACTTATGTGAAAAGTACATTTGAAGCCATATTTTTTTTTTATCAATCTACGACCCAATGTTGGAGGTGACAGGCGCAGAAGAGCGATCAAGGAAGGAAGAGGGGTAGTCTGCACCCACTGAAGGGTAGCAGGCACAGAAGAAACATTAAGGAGGTTGAAGGAGCTGCTCAAGCCCACTGGGGAGCAATAGTGAGATGGTACTAAGAGAAGGTGGGGGCAGCCGGGTGGAGCGATGACTGCACCCCACCCCCACCCCACGAGAGAGAGAGGGAGAATTCCCCATAATTATGAACTAATTTGATTTCTCAAGCCCCAAAATAATAGAGATCTGTTGGAAATCAGGCTATTCACCGAAACCCAGCCTACATCTTGCCCCGCACCGGTTTCTAGTTGGAGACCATAAAATGAATACGCGAAAGACATTCAGACAGTTGAGTTCGACAGTTGAGTCAGAGTTGCGAGCTGACAGTTGTGAAGGGAAGCGACGGAGATCGCCGAGAGATTCCATACTTCCAGTTAGACACAAGAACCTCCGACTTCAGCCTTGAGCCAAACTTACCAAAAACAGTAAAACAAATTTCGATAACTCTGCAAGCCAAAGAAACTTACCAGCTTACACAAGTGTTGTGTCCGATTTAGGAAGGGGTTGAGTCGATAAACATCTGTATACGAACAAAACTACTAACGAACCATTGGATGCAGAATTGATATAAAAATAGTAATTATTTTATATAGATATATCGAGTGCTGTTTTTTTTCTTCAATTTTATTGTACGACTTCGCTCGACTTGGATCAGCCCAACACAAAGATACCTGTGACGAATCGATCTTGGCCTCCTTATAATCAAAATAATCACAACGTAGGGTAAGGCAGGTTAGGATCGAAGAGATCATTTCATTGATCAAACCAGGATCGATCGAAGTGTTACATTTGGTTTGCTATAAGCCAGTTGAAGTATTTCCAAAAACCCTGCATTATAATAAAAATTCCTGTGTCAAAATGCAATAATTGAATTAACATTTCAGGGCCAAAGTGTAACAGCAGAATCAACATTCCGTTTGAATATAAAAATAGGATCACCATTTCTTTGCCAAAATTCCTGTGTCAAAATGCAACACTTGTGTCCCAAATATAAGACTAGACTCAACATACCTGAGCCAAAATGTAAAAATTAAATCAGCATTCCCCGTTTCAAATACAAGACCAGATTCAATATTCCTGTGCCAAATTGCCGCAATAGAATCATCATTGCAGCCATTCTTACCCCTCAATAAGAGGACGCAACTTTGACCGACCGCAGCAGTGTTCACCATTGCACCCCGATGCAGCATCTTCTAACAATACCGCAGTGAGGATGTGGCCAGTCGGTCGATCGGTGAAATATTGACGCTAGCACTACGTTGATCGTGGGGACTGGGCAAGTTTGGTCCTTAGCCCAGTCGCACGCACTTGGGTTTCACACTTTAAATCGGCCTTGGGCCACATACACTCACCGGGCTTGGTGGGGGGCGAGTAAATACAAGTTCTCTGTTCTTCTATTCACAGACTAACAAATTGGAGCAACTTCAGCCAAATCCGTTTAAAATACTACCAAACAATGAACACGAAAAAACTATTTCATGACATTAATCCATATATTATCCTAGAATTTCTTAAAGGCATCAAACTGTATTCCAAAGTGCAGCAAGACTACAGTATAAAACACATGTCACCGCCTCTAGTAATCATATCTACACAAACATGTATATGCGCAAAATCTGAGTATTATCTACCATGTATTCAATTGTGAAAGCAGAATAACATATATCATTTTTATTACTTCACAGCTCCCAAGAAAATTAAAATTAAGCATGATGCGCCGTTAAACAAACAAATCAATCATAATAGATCTCTGGCAGTCAACGTATTAAATAAATATACACAATATATATATATATATATATATATATATATATATATATATATATAACCTACAAAGGGTTGATAAACCATAAAAATGTAAGACAATCAATCATCATTATGTGTTAAAGAAATTGAAGATGTCTCTTTTTGTAACTAAGTGTTCTGCACGTTCAAATTTCCCTAAGAATGGCATTCTTAGCATCCTTCTGTATAACATTTTTTTCTGTATAAACATTTTTTTATCTGCAGGATTCTTTCTTTCTTCCAGGATGTCCAAATATAAATAATGCAAATAAGGGTTTTATAAGTAAATGTTCCTGATTTTACAATTAAAAAAAAAACATTAGCAATATGGGGAGAAATCAATAAGATAGAATAAGTCTATTATATATATATATATATATATATATATATATATATATATATATATATATATATATATATGCGTGTGTGTGTGTGTTTTGTTTATATATATATAATTATTTATTCGAAAATTATAACATAAATATGTTATAAAATCACTACAAAAATATCCATTTTGTTTCAACATATCTGGTGTCTTATCAAGTGATGGAGTTGAATGTAAAGGGTTTCCTTTATTCTACATTCAACACCATCACTTGATAAGACATCACCATACTGATAGATGTTTAAATCCAATCTAAGCTTTCGGCTTACAAAAGCCATTATCAAAAATACCATTACTTTTCAATACACGGACGAAACAATAATGATAGTCTGTTTTTGTTGCATGAAAAATTTCAAAGCAACGACTAACTCGTGTATAAGATACGTTGAAACCTAACCTGAACAAAATAAACTACGAAATCTTCACAAATATTCTTAAATGCCTATAATTGATAACAGAATTATACCAACGGCTTCCCATACTTAATACTTCTCGTTTTCACTCCCGCGTGGCCATGTGTAACGTCACGAGCTGCGACGCGATTTTCGCTTCAGCATCTCGTATACACGAGTTAGTCGTTGCTTTGAAATGTTTCTTGCAACAAAAACATACTATCATTATTGTTTCGTCCGTGTATTGGTTGATATATTGAAAAGTAATTGTCATCTTTGATAATGGCTCATGTAAGCCGAAAGCTTAGATTGGATTTAAACATGTATCAACATGGTGATTTCCTTTCGTCTTTCGATGATAATGTTATTAAGCTTATCAGACATTATGAAAGGAACTTACTTAAAATAAATAGACAAAACTTGTCTATATTATTTAATGAAATATGCATCAATGAAAAATTGCTGCTTAAATATACACAATATATATATATATATATATATATATATATATATGGTGGGAAACATATATGAAAAAATGGAAAAAGGTTTAGTGACGCATTTTGTTCTTTAAGAATTCATCGAAGTAAATTTATTACGTTGTTGCGACGTTGGCAATTAGGAAAGAAAGTCTTGAGTTAGTCTTTAATCTTTTCTGTTAATTAGAACATTGCTTATTTGGTTAGGTTTCAGGGCTTTACCATTGCAGGTAAGCGTGTGCTTCAATCGTGTGTCCTCTTTTCAAGTCTTTTATCTTTTAATGTGAATAACTTTGCTTGATAAGAAGACATTCATTTGAATAATAATAATAATAAAAAAAAGGTAAAAAAAGTCCTACTTTACGAGCAGGAGGAGGAGTTATTCACCAGGGAGATATTTTGTATGCCAGTTCCCACGGTTCAAATCAAACACATTCCCACCAACCGACCACCATATAATTGAGGTATAGCTATAGATTAGCAGTCAACGATGAGGCGTAAAAAAATCCGTACCAGCTCGCACACACGCATATATACATACAGGGACACAGAAACAGAAAGTATTTCGTTGACTAATTCTGATTCTAGCAACGAGATCGAGCTGAGAACTTTTCAGTGTTCTCGCGTATGTAAAAACACATACACATAGACAATACATACACGTATAGACACATCAACACAATGCACAGATGTTCACAGTACGAACACATGCAAACGCAGATACAATAACATATGCACAATATGTACACAATAACATATGCACAACATGTATGTACATATGCACACACACAAATGTGCACAAAACCTGCTTACTCACACGCACAATGACCATACACGAACATATACTAACAATGCACACGTACACACAACGACGCATAAAAATATACGCACACACATACTTAACGCAGATATACATATATATAAAACATTGAAGAAAATGTACAAACTAGGGCAAGTTCTATGCTAACAGTTCCTTCTCTCGTACTTCTCGCTTGTGGAACTCTCTTCCAGGTTCTTGCTTTCCAATTCGCTTTGATTTTAAAGAAATGAAATGCAACGTCAATTCTTAATTCCTGTTCTTTTATTCTTCTCTCTCCTGAAGAATTCTCTTCTTTTTCTCGTATTCGTATGCACTCGGTAACCTTTTGCGTCTTAGTGACTTTATTGTCTTGCTTGGGATGAAATGAATAATAATAATAACGTTCACATTACTATTCACGTTATTTTTAGTGGGTACTGAAATTAATAACTCCCACAGGAGATACATGGTCAGTTTTGTTAATGAAGAGAAACCACTTTGTCGCCCGGCGTGCCTTCACCATTTCAGCTACGGGGAGCACCGGTTGCAAAGCAAGGCTCAGTTCACATTTCTTGTTGGTAAAGCTATATTTGCGAGCTTTGTTTTCGTACAGGAAACGTAAACGAGTACACACTCTATGAATTGATAGAAACGTAATATATAGGTAGATGTGCATACCTTTATAGATCTTGTTCTGTGGCTGAGTTAGTTGCATTTTCTACAATACTGCGAGAAAGAGATGGTCGATCCTCAGTAATTGCAGATTTTCAAGGAAGATCTTTTTCCTCGTGAAAGACGATCGAATTAAAATTTTCCTGTTTTTCTACTTTTGGCTCTATAAAGGACTTTATATATATATATATATATATATATATATATATATATATATATATATATATATGTGTGTGTGTGTGTGTGTGTGTGTGTGTGTGTGTGTGTGTGTGTGAAATGGACAGGGCCGACAATTATTTTCAGACATTTTTTATGTTTATACGTTATTTTTATAGATACACATATTTAAGTAAATGGTCTGTTTATAATAAACAGTATTAACGACATTTACCGGCCTCCATGATATAAACATAAAAAATGTCTTAAATGAATTGTCGAACTTTGTTCATTTCATAATGTGTGACGTCATTTATTTACATTTGGATACGCATCGAGCAGATTTTAGTGGTGAAGATTTTATTCTGAACCAACCACACTTTTTGAATAGCCGAATACAGAGATCTGGTGCCACAAGGTTCCCAAACGACCCTCTGAAGGTTTTGAATTCAGAATTGACTTTCTCCTAGACCAGTTGCCATCCAAGGCTATAGAACCCAGTCTGCCCTGCTATTTACCCATAGCTGGGGAAGAAGAAGAGGATTTATACCTTTCCCAAGGGTATTAGCATGTAAGGATTCGACTGGAATTCGTACTCGGATGTCCGATTACTCAATCCGAGCCGCTATCCATTACCCGTGCCTTATATATATATATATATATATATATATATATATATATATATATATATATATATATAAATATATAAAGAATAATTGATTTATTATTAATCAGACATTTTTAAATTTTCAGATATTATTTTCAATGGATACTAGTATTTGAAATAGATGCCCCGTTTTGATTTGAAACAGTGTTTATTACATATACTTGCCTGAGCATTTGAGAAATATTAAAAAAAAAAACCCTCTCCGGTAGGATTCGAACCTGTGTCTCCCTTTGCAGAGGAAAGTGTCATTTGATCCGGTATGCCCTAGACCGTTTAGCAACAGAGAGCAAACAACCAGCCGGGCTCTATTTTTCCTTTTAAGGATCCTTGGAGCTATGCTGTCTTTTTTTTTTATCTTCATCAACGACCGTGCCAATGTCATCAGTTCCCAACTAGTTATTTATCCTAATGACACAATTATTTACTCCGATGGGTTTGACAAAATAAAAGTGGGGGCTACTCTCGAAAATAAAAAATGGGGGGGGGGCTACCCTCCAAAATAACTTCCAATAACCAGTTGTTAACTGGGGCAAACAATGACTTGTAAATTTTAAAGCCTCCGAAAAGAAACTGCTATCACTTAATCATCATAGAGAACTATTTTTGCCCTTTATCAGTATGGCTGATGCTAACCTCCAGGATAACAATTTATTGCGTCTTCTTGAACCCATGTTTTCATGGACATGAATCAAGCGATTATACTGAATTGGTTACCAGGTCTACTGCTAGGAAAGTTGGTTCACTCTATCGTGCCAGACAATTTTTCTAGTCAGAATCCATCTTTATGCTGATGACACGAGGGATGGTGGGAATTTTAAATTTTAATAATTGTCCCAAAGAATACATAGGAGAAACCTCAAGTAATCTAAATAAAAGATTATCTGAACACGAAAGGGACATTTTATAAGGCATTAGTTACTCACCCTAACGAGACTGGCCAAAATTTTGATATAAAAAATGCTACTCTGATCAAAGGAGAAAAATAATTCACTAAGATGATTTAATAGCAATGGACTTCTTGGGGCAGGGTGTAGTAAAGAATAAGTTTTATGGGAAAATCCTCACACAGTAGACGAATTAAGAGTTCATCTTGGAAGCATTTATTCAAATTGGTGCTGATCGGAATTTGTGTCGTAACGTGTTTCACAGTGTTCTTGAGAGGTTCGAAGAATGTTGCAAAGACTTACAAGATTAAACAAATGTAATAAATAAATATAATAAAATGTAAAAAAAACAACAACAAAACAAACAAAAAACTGTAAAATGTATATCTACTTTTGACTCATCCTGTATATTACTGATAAAATAATACATATGTCGGGGGCGAAACGAACTACAACAAATGCCTTTTACAGTTATACATCGGGAGAAACGCCGAAATGGAGGGGCGTTCGATGTTTCTAGATACAGAATCTAGCCGACCTTATTAAGTTTCTTACCACTAGTTGCTACTTTTAGCACTGTTGTTTTTAAAAACCATCATTTAGTCTGGAGAGTAATTGAATAGATTGGTGAAATTCTTTTACTTAATTTGCATCAATCCTTTGGCTAGGCACAGTCGTGTTTTCTCCCAAGTGATACATGACACAAACGAATTAATCTGCCCCTGGAGTTTCACGGCAGAACCTCCCCCCATTGTACTAAGAGGGAGGATCATGAGTTGAGTCTTTCATAGCATTGCCGCAAGGACTTGGAAAATTTTGTTTTTCTCTACACGTATCATTGTCGTTTCCCGTGTCTCGCAGAAAGATTTACATGCTTTTCAAATTTCGCACTCACGTTTAATAATCTCGGAGGTTTAGTTAAGCTCTTCGCAAAAAAAAAAAAAAAAAAAAAAAGTAAAAGAAAAAAAGGCGGTAGACACATCAAAATATACATGGGGACCCACGTATATGTAGACATCAATGTGGTGTTCATATTTTTCTACGTATTCAGACACACACATACATGTACACATGTATGTTCGCTTTTATCCTACACGGACGTGTTTACATACACACATACGCGCCCATTTTCGCAAACAACACACTGACGCATGCGCACAACAGCAGGAGTAATTTATCAAAGTCATGTAGCAAGTAGGAAAGGAGGTCAAGTTGGCGCATGCGCTGTCGTATACGAAGACATTCGAATCAAGCCTTATATGGTCATGGAGGATATTGAATTGTAGGCAGAAATACACTGGAAAAGATGCCATGCAATCATTAAAAATTTTCCATATACAGACAATTGCATTTACACTCTCAACCTGAAATCCAAAAACACATCCACATATCTCTATATATGGTAAACGGACGGGGAACGTGGTGTACGCCTCCATAAATACACTACTGATTCTTGATCATAATTTTAAGCCAATATACGCAAAATGATGTACAATTTATTGCCATTGTTACGAGACAGCCCTGGGGGGTGAGGAAAATAATTGGTGTAGACAACAATAACAAAAAAAAAAAAAAAAAAGACAAATAAACTAACAAACAAACAAAAAAAAATAGCTCACTAGAAAGAAAAAAAAATAATTGAAAGCTAAGAGAGAGGGAGAGAGAAAGAATAGGCGGGACAGTAAAAAGAAATAGAATAAAATGAGAGAGAGAGTGGGGTAAAGAAAGAGAAAAAGAAACCTATAAAGTGATAAAAAAAAGAGAGGATGTTGACGTCGGGGAGAACGGAAGACATAAAAAGAAAGCAATAAAGAGTGGGGAGTAAAAGTGAAGAAGGCGGGGGGAGGAGTAGCGGGAGGGAAAGTGGGAGGGCGTCTGTAGCAGGTGGCAATCACGTGGCAAGCATGAGTATAGCGCGTGATGGAAATTTCCACTGAAACTTAACCATTGATTGCTATTCCCACAAATGTAAAATGGCCGATAGTCTCTACACTCACGTCGCACGCGGACACACAGACACAGTCATTTAAGCAACACGAACATACCAATGACGCAAACTGAACATTTTCCATTTGTGACTCATACCAGTTTGTTTCTCTAAATTCTTCCTTACCACTCCTCTACCGCGTTTTTTTTTGGCTTCTCTCTCTCTCTCGCTCTCACACTCTTCTGTTATACTCAAGCGTAAATCAATACATATGTGAAGGGCATTCAAGGGCATACGCCATACTCTATAATTGCATGGCCTCTATGGAGAAGCGTTCTATACCACATTTTCTTTGCTCCAAGGGCAAAGGTCTTATTCTTTGTTCATACTCAGAACTCACACGCAGTAACATCTTGTGTAGATTGGGCTATGTATCTGACGCGTGTATCTGCCGGATGCCTACAAATAAATAGAAGAAAAAAAAAAAACATTTCTTTCACGTTGGTTAAACATTAAATAAACTCTTTTTTGTTGTCCTATCAGAATTCAGTAACCCATCATGTATGGCGAATAGAAACGTGTAATCTTCGTTATGTTAAGAAAACGAAATTAATTTTTTTATACATAAAAAAAATTGTTCATTCAATAGAATCAACGGTATGAGGTTTCGGGCCTTTCTTTGAACGTTCGATCTTCTTGAAAAAGTGTGAGAAAATGTCTCCCCCTCATAGGTGGGGCGTTTATGTAACATCCTGTTATCCTGTTGCCTTGCGTGTGTATATCCTAAGCTCGACTGAATTCACTTTCTTATATAACATGCGCTAACATCCGTCGAGGCTCGATTCTACATTGGTGGCTATGAAGTTACCTCCGAGGTCAACTTTCGAGGCTCCTATGTCTTTTTACACCTTCAAGTGACACCGAGTACAAAACCTACTTCTTAGGATGAACCTAGTATATATTGGGGGTCACCACAGATCAATTCTTTTTAGATCAAGGTTCTTGATAGAGATTTAATTCGATTCTTACCTTCTGGTATTTCCTGGTGTGATTAACATATTACAAAAGAACCCTTTTACATTTGTAGATTAATAAAGAATTAATTTCTGCTGTCCCGTCATTGTTTGTTAATTCTCCTTCACGCTCCTTTACTTTCAATAAAATAATTACAGAAATAATAATAATAATAATAATGATATATATATATATATATATATATATATATATATATATATATATATATATATATTAAAGAAAACAGACCACTTTTAAGCTTCCATGATAATAATTTATTTCACCAGAGCCCTTCATTTTTCGTTTCATCTTTTGGAAGTGCTATCTGATGATCCGGCGTCCTTTAAAAGGGTTCTGGTGAAATAAATTATTATAATGGAACCTTAAAGTGGTCTGTATTTCTTTAAAATATTAGCTTTGGATTTACATTGAGGTCTCAGGATTTCATCCTCCTTGGGACTACCCATACGGATTACCAAGTTTTTCATAACTTATATATATATATATATATATATATATATATATATATATATAGAGAGAGAGAGAGAGAGAGAGAGATTGTAATATTTACTGAATTCATGTCACCGAATAGATTATTTGGTGATGCCTGGGACGAACTGTTTGATTTTATGCCCCTAAAACTCAAGTAGGGGGGAGGGTGGCATACAGGGCTTGATTCTGAGAAAGGAAGATATTTTACATATGTAAAAAGAGATGAAACATGAAATAAATACTTTATTCAAATTAAATATAAACTAAATTTTAATTATTTTTTTATTTTTATTTCACCCTTTAATTAGTTGCTCACCCAATATGGACGACCGGGTCCGTTGCACTATCTGCGCCACTTCTGCACACTACTGATTGCTGTTCCTTTTTGCCCGCTTAATTAAAGTGTTTTTGTTTTTCGATGGATGAAATATTTAGTTTCCCATCCATATCTCGTTAATTTCTTGTGTGCCATCCACTTTGATCACTGACTAATCACTTTCTACTGATCAACAACCTAAATATCGCCGGCTTCTCAAATACCGAAATGATTTTCGCCCATTAATTACATTTCAGTGAGTGAAATTTATGACATATATACTTATTCTGAAAGGTGACATTCAAACACGACTTTCTATATATTTCGTGTGTGGGTTGTGTTTCTAAGTCGACAGTAAAAACAGAGAAAAATAAGAATTGCTCTTTTATTATGGTAATGTATAAAATGCTGATTAAACAGTAAAAACCGATAAGTGCCGTTTATAGAGATGGTGCCATAGCTGAAAATATTGCTCGTACTTTTTTTGCTACGTTCAGAAGTGGAAATTTAATAGTCTAAAATACTCTAGTTAAGGAGTGCCTTGTTTTAGGAAACACAATAATTTATAACTCACCGAATGAATGTTTCTTTAATTAGCATCTTACAAGGATCATGTACGTTAGATGTCACTCTTTGATGTCTAAAGTGACTAGTTAAAATCTTGTTTTATTTCTAAAGCTACTGACTAATAACAATTAAAACCTGCTTAATTAAGACAATGATCAGCCTTTAAAGTTCGTTATTAGACATCGGTCTAAGCCAAGGTCTGTCAGGTTTTTTTTCATTTTACGCCTCTCAGTGTCGCAATACAAAACATTCTGAATTTATCTACCTCATCACGCCATCTTATTTTCAGCCAGCCATTAATTAAAGCTATTTCCGTCTTTCAGATGAGTCACTTTGTCAGCGTAATAAAGATCAATTCCAATTGGTTGAACAATAAGCTAAACTGATCTTGCCGCTATAAATTAACAACTCGACATTCTTATACACGTTTAACCAAGCGCGCATTGCTACGAAATAGTTAGAATATTAATCCTATAATAACCATAGTGCGTGTGTTAGCAATGTCTCTCTGTTTGGCCATTGAAAATCCTTTTTTGTCATATTTTAATGCCATGTTTTTTAGAATTATGAAAAACATATTTACATTATAATTATAAAAGACTTATTCCTTCAGTAATTGCTTACTTTATTAATTCCTAACCATTGACAATACCTCACGTCCTTATTTTCTGTGCATTTATCGAGAAAAAATCATTAGCAATGCATTTCCATTATACATATAATAGCCTTATTCTATCAGTAATGCTTCATTCAATCCTGACCACTGACAATCCCTTTCTTCCTGATTTTCAATGCATTCCTATAGTAAAATCATTAGCAATGCATTTACATTATACATATAATAGCCCTATTCTATCAGTAATGCTTGCATTCATTCCTGACCACTGGCAATCCCTTTCTTCCTGATTTTCAATGCATTCCTATAGTAAAATCATTAGCAATGCATTTACATTATACATATAATAGCCCTATTCTATCAGTAATGCTTGCATTCATTCCTGACCACTGGCAATCCCTTTCTTCCTGATTTTCAATGCATTCCTATAGTAAAATCATTAGCAATGCATTTCCATTATACATATAATAGCCCTATTCTATCAGTAATGCTTGCATTCAATCCTGACCACTGACAATCCCTTTCTTCCTGATTTTCAATGCATTCCTATAGTAAAATCATTAGCAATGCATTTCCATTATACATATAATAGCCCTATTCTATCAGTAATGCTTGCATTCATTCCTGACCACTGACAATCCCTTTCTTCCTCATTTTCAATGCATTCCTATAGCAAAATCATTAGCAATGCATTTACATTACATATATAATAGCCCTATTCTATCAACAATGGTTGCAGTAATTCCTGACCATTGGCAATCCCTTTCTTCGCGACTTACAATGCAAAACATAGAAATTGAATATCGAAGCGTGTTCAAATTTTAAGTAAAAATATCGAAATTAGGCACTTAACGATCTTATTGCATCAGCACTCACCAACGCTAACAAATTCTTCTGTGAGGGCAACCAATATCTACTCTCAAGTTTACTATAGCTATTCACTATAAATGTGTGATATCTGGGAATATTTTTCATACCTTTGATTTAATATTTGCTATGATTGAAGTTTTCATGTGTGTCCATATAAGAGGAAAATGAGTAACTACCGACACCGAGGTTCGAGTGTGACACTCTGGACTTATGTATATATGTTTACCACCAGGTGTATAAATAAAGGTGTCAGCCTACTGACTACAGTGATTATTGAGTGACTATTGAGTGGAACTATCCAGTCGAATTAGTGTGAATTATTGTGCGTCAATGATTTGGGATTTGATTTGGAATTTACCGGACGCGCTACTAACAAGATATTCATTGAAATGGTTAATTATTTTTGGTTAACTTTTACTTCTTTGTTCTTGTTAATTATTTATTTGCGGTTGTAATTAAATACTGTTTTATTCTAACATTGAAGTCTTGAGTTAGACTTAATTATTAACGGCCATCGTGCGTCACAAAACTGTGTTCGTTTAATAAGTTATAGTGTTACAATTCTTTATCGAATACTTATTTTTGAGAAGAAGTTTATTGCAGTTTATTAATGTTTAATATTTGAAAAGCACGTATGTGCGTAAGCAATGCACAACATATGAAAGGGAAAATATGATCTGTTCGTAAAATTGCATGAGGAGGTCCAGCAAGTAATTGTGGGTGTGTTCATAGCTTGATATCAGATTTCGAAACTGCTCTTATCTACAAAATACTTACTATCGTCAAGACGATAAATTAATCATTTAAAGAAGCTATAAAGTGTATAGAGAAAAGGTAACATCGATAGAAAGATCCGAACAAACCGAGATAGATAGATAGATAGATAGATAGATAGATAGATATGGGCGGAGATAGATAGATAGAGACTGAGATAGATATGAACAGACTGAGATAGATAGATAGATATGAACAGACTGAGATAGATAGATAGATAGATAGATAGATAGATAGATAGATAGATAATGAATAGGTTACGCTATATAGATAGGTACAGAAATTGATACAGCCTTCTAAGAACTGATAGACGCAAATAGAATGTGATAAATAAGAACGAATGGTGTCGGCATGAATAGACACTGATAAATATTTATAGAGACACGAACCGACAGTGATATATGTACGAAGGTATGGCGTAAAGAAACAGTCACCAATATGTATGACCCAAATTTGACATAAAATAAAGATATAAGCTTTGATAACTCGACTTACTATACAAACGCAAGCTAATATCCGTAAAATGCCTTCACAGTGCCCCGTAATTCAGCTTGAATACAATGGGGTATATTTCGAAAAGAAGAGAATTCTTCAAAGATGAAATGATACTTTGGTAGTATAATTAACAGAAGAAGAAGAAAAAGGGAATAGGAGGTTGAGGAGGAGGATGAGGATGAGGATGAGAAGGAAGACGAAGAAGGAGGGGCAAAAGGAGGAGGAGAAGAAGAAGAGGAGGAGGAGGAGGAAGAAAAGGAGGAGAGGGAAGAAAAGGAGGAGGAGGGTAAAATAATAGTGAGGAGGAGGAGGAAGGTGAAGTAGTAGTAGTAGGAGGATGAAGAAGAATAGGAAGGAGAAAAAGGAGAAAAATGAGGAGGAAGAAGAAGAGGAAGAAGACAAAGATAAAGAAGGAGGAGGGTAAAAGGCTGTGGCGCCGGAGAAGAAGAAGAAGAAGAAGAAGAAGAAGAAGAATAGTAAGGAGAAGAGGAAGGACAAAAAAGGAAGAAGAAAAGGAAGAGGAAGAAGAAAAAGGAGGAGGAACAACAACAACAACAACAATAATAATAATAATGAGAAGAAGAAGAAGAAGAAGAAGAAGAAGAAGAAGAACAAAATGTTTTTTTTTTTGGAAAAGAGTTAAGAAATTGAATAAAACAAACACCGTTAAAATGTAATATGACAGAAGAACCGACATAGTTTATTATGCCAGAGCAGTCAGAAGAAAGCCACTTCTTAAGCCGATCAACATTTAGCAAAGATAAAAACCGACAATGGTAATGATGTGCAGACCCCCATGGTACATTAGTATTCCTCATGAAGTCTGATTTGTTTAATATTTAAACAGTAGGCCTATCTGACGATTGATTAGTCAACACTTCTGTCTGAACCACCAGCTGCCCACTGTCAAACATAGCGGAGTAAGCAAGAAATAATCAATATATATTTACATCATCGATATCTGTGACCGGTCACTCACAGAAAAGAGAATGGTAAATGATTTTATCTCAGTGTTTTTTTTTTACTATTTTTATGACCAACAGTAAAGTCCGCGAAGTGGGATCTTCCAAGCAGCCTTCCTCTTGACCAAAAGTGAATAAAATATTAGATAAACCAATGAAAACTTTGGGAAATAACTGACATTTAGGAGTATAAACAGTCACAATTGGAACTGAATTTAGTTTCGGGGTACTTGTTGGCGAGTGCGTGCTTTCGAGAGAGAGGGAGAGGAAGAAAGAGAGAGAGAAAGAGAGAAAGGGAGAGAGAGAGAAAGAGAGAGAAAGAGATATAAAGTGAGACAAAGAAAGAGATAAAAGGAGAGAGAGAGAGAGAGAGAGAGAGAGAGAGAGAGAGAGTCCGTCCGCCCTCTCTACTTTTTGGTAGCTATTGATATTTTATTTAAAATCATCTAGTAAGCAGGAACCCCCTATCCATAAGATCCTCTTTCCGTTACCAGCATGCTGATTGGGACTCGCTTCATGATTTTCTTCATGACGCTCCTTGGACTGACATCTTTAACCTTCCATTTGAGATTTGCATCACTAAGTTTTCTTCTTGGATCAAAGTTGGCATGGATGCTTTCATTCCTTCTCAGAAATACCAAGTGGAACTCTCCTAGGATTTTCAGTTTGAGTAATGAAATAAGGAAAATATCTGCCAGCAAAAGATCTGCTATGTGTTTTCAATGCTGTCTGGTTGGATATACCAAAAGAGAAGACAGCAGATCTGATAAATTCGATAAATGAAAGCTCAAAAACGATTTATTAATAAAATACATATTCTTGAATGGTATAATTAGTTGAATAAAAGTTTGCTTGAAAACAGACGCCTTTATTTACATTTGTCAGGTCTCTGTATACAAAAAAAGTTGTTCTTTGTCACCCTTACTCTCGTCGTCCTGGGTATGACCATAAACTACACCCGGCAGCAAGGCCTCTGATTGGGAGATTGGATGTTTTGAGGAGCGTGGAACCACCTCTTAACTGCTGTCGTTCCAAGGACCACTGTAATCCGGGATGGCAGCATCTGTTAGGGTCCCAGATATGGGCAAATAGTGATCCCCCCCCACAAACAAATCAACAGGTCATTTTTTATAGTAAAATGAACAAATTATATTTTTATAGCAAAATGACAATCAGTGAAACGCTAAAAATGTATAAAAATACATTAAAAAAAAAATATCGACAATACATTTTATGATCTACAAATTCTATATAGCTAAAAAAACAAAAAAAAACAAAAAAAAACACCTTCACTATGAAAGTATTAAATTATATACAAAATATTTAGATTTCGGCATTAAATAACCCATAGAGGTGTTGAAATGCCACTAAACAAAATCAACAATACATATTTAAAGCAAAATGACCAACACATTTTATCTGTAGTTGGAGCCATAAAATTGCATTCAAAATATTTAGATTTCGGTGTTAAATAACCCATAGAGGTGTTGATATGTCGCTAAACAAAATCAACCAACCATTACTCTCGAAAAATAAATGATATCGACGACTGGAAACTTAATTATCCTATAAGTTGTTTCCAAAGAGATTTACATTTTTGAAATAATCAATAGAAATGAAACATTTAAATATGTGTTGTTCTTAGAGACTGTTTTCTCGATACAACACCTGTCGATACTTATCGAAATCTGCACCAACAATATGGCTCACGATCTTTTTTTACTGAAATACCGGCATATACGTGTAACACATTGATATTAATTGCAGATTTCAGATAAATCTTTCAACTTACATATGAAGAACAATGCTGCATTGTTTCTTGTGGATAATTCCCCAAACATCACGAGCAACAAAACTCAAACAAAGGCATTTAAAATCAAGGAAGATTATGTTGTAAATAGGAAAGGTTGACACACATACAGAAAATAAGAAGTTGCTTATTCCAGAGAATAATATGGTACACGGTTGAGAACATAGACTAATGTAATAAACAGTTTTTAACTCCCATCCCTCAATAAGAGAGAGTGCTGTTTAAATAGTCTTAGACAAGTCCATTTTGTGGGGGTGTTCAGCTACTCTACAACAATACACATTCTTAATTCAAATTCAGAGCTTGACCTGGCATCTCAACTTCAGTCACTTTCTCACTGATGTGATGTGGAATGGCAATTGTCCTGATGAGTGTTTATCCTTAGTGCCGTGACTGTGTGAATTTAAGTGTGTTGCTAGATTGACAATTAGGTTTCACCTTTTTACTGTTGAACTACCTAGATACAACCATCAGTTCTATTCTAATAGTTTCTTTTCTTGAACTTCTCACCTGTAGAACTCAGAACACAGGCTAATGTAATAAACAGTTAATTGTTAACTCTTCTCTCTCAGTAAGAGAGAGTGCTGTTTAAATCATTTTAGACTAGTGCATCCTGTGGGGGTGTTCAGCTACTCCACAACAACGATCTACATTTTTTAAATTATTTCATCTCCAAAGCAAGACGATCAAGCCACTAAGAGCTTACTGAGTATGAAATACAATAGAATAAAGGAAACTGAGAAAACGTTACTGAGCAAAAAGGACAATAAAAGAACAGGATTTAAGGAGACAGTAGAAGAACATTTACATTTGTATTTAAATTTTTGAAGATTGTAGTTGTCGAGAAGCTGAGGAGCATTCCACAAGAAAGATGTGCGAGAGAAGAAACTCTTAGAATAGAACTTACGGTTATATTTAGCAATTTCAACAGAAAAAGGATGAGACCTAGCTGCCAATCTAGTACTGCGCTTAAATTCATGAAGTCCAGAGGAAATCTGACCAAAAGGGCACAAAAGAAAAATAGATCAGCGTCTCATTGCAATGGCAAATGATAGTTATTAGTTTCTAATCGAAGATTCAAATTGAAATCAGCCGTAAAGGAATTAACAATGGGCCACCTGTGACTCAGTATTAATAGTCAACCGGAAGAACGAGAGATCGATTACCCGAAATCGAGACATTGAAACGTAGAGAACGATATCGTTTGTACGATTCAAGTTCGAATTTCAAACGGTTGAAAATAAACAACGGGCAAACATTTTTTTCGGTATTCATTTCATCGGAACATAAGGACATTATTATATTTTTTTTTTGCAATAGTATCCGCTGAAAAGAGCAACAGATGTATATTTTGTTTAATTAACCCAGTATATTTGGTAAACTTACATCGGTTTATTTTGTTTACGATTAATATCAAAATAAATCAATCAATCGATCTATCTATCTATCTATCTATCTATCTATCTATCTATCTATCTATCTCAGTCTGTTCAGACGCTTTCTTTCGCTCTTTCAGTCTGTTCATACCCTTTCTATGGTTCTCTCACTTTGTTCATACCCTTTGTCTCTCTCTTAGTCTGTTCATACACTTTCTCTCGCTCTCTCTTTTTGTTCATACCCTTTCTCTCTCTTTCAGTCTATTCATACCTTTCTCTCGCTCTCTCAGTTTGTTCATATCCTTTCTCTCTCTATATATATATGTCTGTAAGTCGGTTCATACCCATTTTTCTCTCTCTTTATCTATCTATCTATCTATCTATCTATCTATCTATCTATCTAACTGTCACAATGTTCATTATTTATCCATCACAATCTGTTCATTATCTATCTCTTTATCTATCTATCTCACTATCTTAGTCTGTTCATACCCTTTCTCTCTCAGTTTGTTCATACCCTTTCTCTTTCTCTCTCTGTCTCTCTCTCTCTGTCTCTGTCTGTCTGTCTGTCTGTCTGTCTCTCTCTCTCTATATATATATATATATATATGTCAGTTCGTGGCCATTTCTCTCTTTCTGTCAGTCTATCTATCTATCTATCTATCTATCTATCTATCTATCTATCTATCTATCTATCTATCTATCTAAATTTGAATAAAGACGACGGAGAATGATTTTTAAATTGTTTAGTTAACATTTTCTTTTCCCGTACAACAGTAATGATGTCAGAATCCTATGAATGTAGTTGTGTATGAATTGTCAAAACATTTGATGACTTGCGTCTATAAGCGTATTCTAACCATTGTCAAGATCTTGGCAACTAAATGCTGTTTGTCTATGGAGTTTGAAAATTTTCATAGAAGGATAGATGACTTTTGTTTTATGTATGTTTTAAATCGTTTTGATTTCAAACCTACATAAAACAAAACCCTTCATTTCTGCCTCACCTTGAGGAATGGTCAACTAATTATAATCTCAAGTTATTGCTCTCAAACATCATTGAGTTTATGTTACATAAAGCTGTATCTGTACGAAGAGTTGGCAAAATTCTCCAAATATATAATGCAGTCTCTTCCTATTTCATCTTCACTCTGACAGAGCACCTTTCAATTGCAATATTTTGTCCAAATTAACAGTCGAGAGAGAAAATATTTACTATTTTTAGCATAACCATAAATGGAAAATTTGTCTTTCAGCGTCTGGGATCACAATAATATGTTCAGAAACTCACAACGCCCCGCAGAGCAATGTAAAAGAAAGCTTTCGCCATATATGAATACCAAACATTTTTGTGAAGCATCTGTATCGATCGATCACAGCCAGACGCACGTGTGACGCCATCTTGTTGGCGAAGAACTCGATGGAAATTTCCATGACGTCACTCTCACGCATACGACGATTATATTCAGGAAGCTATTTTTCACGTGAGAAAGTCTCGTCTGCTTTTTCGGCCACCTCGTTCAATGTATCTCCTTTTGTTTCGTCATGGAAATTTCATTTCAATTCCTACTTATCTATTTATCTATCTCTATCTGTTCATTATCTATCTATCTATCTATCTATCTATATAATTTAATATCTACCTATGTATCTATCCCAGTCTGCTCATATCTATCTATCTATCCTTACTTTTCCATCGTTACTCAGTGCATTTCTACGCTTTTCAATGATATTTCTCTCACCAAGTGTTATATTTTTGTATCGGGTTGGAACAAAAGTTTGTTGCGTTTTATTATGTAACTTTCAAAGACAATGTGTTTTTGGCGACACATAACGAGGAAAGAAGGCTTTCAGAATTTAACCCTCACAGGTCATATAAAAAACAAGAGAGATGCCGGGAAAAAACAGTGAGTAACCGACTTAGCATGTTTCAACCAACGGATGAAAGAAAATGCCTAGAGGGTTCAGGAAGAAAAATTATGATAGGAACCTTTAAGAGCCACGATTCTACACATCATTATAGGACATGGCACAAGGTCAGCACTCGTGTGTGTGTGTGTGTGTGTGTGATAGATAGATAGATAGATAGAGGAACGGAAAGGGAAATATTCACCTTTGAGAATGAATTTCAAAGACAATATTTAGATCAGTGGGTCCCCAACCGATTTTGGGCCATGCCCCACTTTGGTATTTCTAAAATACTGGTGCCCCCCCCCTCCCTATAATATTTAATTCTTACATAATCAAAATTTTATTCCAATTCATGTGAAGAAAGCAAACTGAATGCTTCACACGCGCTGATTAGCTGACAAAACATCGGCTCTTCCAACGACATGCATCACGCCCTCTCCTTTGTTGACCGAGACACTCGAGTGTGGGGAGAGCGGAAATACCTCGTATATCAATTACACATGTACGTACATACACACAAAATATGTTTATGTATGCATTCTGTATATACATAATATGTATTAATACGCATTAACATTAACATT
Source organism: Acanthosepion pharaonis (assembly GCA_903632075.3). Taxonomy (NCBI): domain Eukaryota; kingdom Metazoa; phylum Mollusca; class Cephalopoda; order Sepiida; family Sepiidae; genus Acanthosepion; species Acanthosepion pharaonis. The sequence continues at coordinate 573,956 of CAHIKZ030001066.1, read as the reverse complement.
CTCACTCACACTCACTAGAAAACTATGCAGTGTTAATAACTCATTCTTGAATTGCCCTCCTTACTCTGTTGGTATAGTAAGCTGAAGGGTACACATCCTACGCATGCCATACCAAAATATTACCATGCACCACCGGCCGACAAAATATGGCCGACAAAACATGGCCGACAAAACATGGGCTCTTCCAACGACATGCATCACGCCCTCTCCTTTCTTGACTGAGACACTCGAGTGTGGGGAGACGGGAAATACCCTGTATGCCAATTACACATGTATGTACATACACACAAAATACTTTATGTATGCATACTGTATATACATCGTATGTATTAACACGCATTAACATTAACACTTTCACTCACTGACTAGAATACAATTCACTGTTAATAACACATTCTTGAATTGTCCCCTTATTCTGTTGGTATAATAAGCCGAGGGGTGCGCATCCTACGCCTGTCCCAGCAAAATATTACCATGCGCCCCACGCTGAGAATCATAGATTTAGATATTTGTACATTCAACCACATAAACTCTTTTGTTCCACTGTAATTCACAAATCTTTAAGGCAGCTTCATAATTCCCTCCTTACTGAATTTGTCGTTTTTCTAGGCGATGAACAGGTGTAAGTGTTTTTACAGGCTTCCAAAGAATTAATCGAATTTGGTAGGGATCAAAATAAGTGTTAATCCAAAGTGGTAAGGTATGATGGGTGTAATAAGCCATCCCAACTGGGCTGTACTAATTTCTGCCTGAACTGCAAAGGGACGTGAGGTCTGGCGTTGTCTGATGGAAGACGACTCCTTTACTTAGGGAATAAACAGTCAGTTAAGTGCTCTATGTGATACACGTCCGGGTGATCTGCCGACTCAGTCTTGAATCTTTCGATTCATGACTGAGTAGGCGGAAGATTTTTTCCCGCAGTAGGTTGCCATTTCTTTCTGCAGTAGACTGGTTGCCAACCATGGCTATGAGACCCGATCTGTTCTGTTGTTCATCTCATAGCTGAGGAGGTGGATTTATACCTTTCCCAAGGGCATTTGCGCGTAAGTTAAATGTAAAGAACCCGACTGAAATTCGAACTCCGCCTCCCGCCATTCCGACTCGTTATCCATTACATCACAACGTACATCGCTAGGGAAGAGTACTTGTCTAACATTTGAGGAAGCTTTTCCACTTTCCTCTTATAACTTACTGCTTCTATCCGGGTTAATGAGGTTTTAACAGGTTACGAGTCAGCTAATTACTTTATATTCCCCGCCTTTGATATTATTGGTTATTTTTTACGGTTTGTTTCAGTTTTTCTAATGTCAGGCAAAAACCTTTAAGAAAAGCATTATGTTAGATAAAGCATTACCAACCATTATTGACTAGCAGCATGGCCCGGCGTTGCCCGTGCTTGATTCAAAAATCGTACGACTCATACAGCAATCGCTATCACTTGACTTAAAATATTTTTGCCCTTCCTTGCCTTTAAAGGGGTGCCCTTTGCCGTGCTGATGTTGCTACATGCCTTACTCACACTGCGAATTCTGGCACAATCACACGTGTCCATTGATTGACGTTGTCCAATCAGTTTTTGCGTTGGCGTCCTCTCCTACGTCCACTTTTAACGGTGTCTTGCATGATGGTCTTGCACAGGATGTCGTGCTTTGTAATGTGTCCAAACCACACCATTATTCTCCGTTTGACAGTGGGGAAGAAGAGGTTCCTGCTGTCCCACAAAACTTTCAACCCAAACTATATATTGATCTGGGAATTTAACTATATATATATATATATATATATATATATATATATATATATATATATATATATATATATATATAATAAACGACCTATAAAAGAATTTGTTTGTAAAATAGACGCAAAATAAAAACAAATCTTAAAACTACTCTATTCTTCACGAAATGAGCCATGGGGTTGGTGTGCTGGTAATAATCTTATTGTAACTCATATCTAAAGATGCTTGAAAAGTGGTCGGTTCTCTGTAGCGCCCCAGGAAGTACCTGACCCCTCCTGCAATCCTCTACCTTTGCAAGAGCCAGATCAGACCGAAAATGTACTGCAGAAGCTTCACAGTCTTCATTTTATAATCTTGATAGAGTTTGAAAGCGTCTACATGGCCTCTTGAGTGATTAATTATTTTCCACCCTACAACCACAGGCGAAACATTGCAAGCCTCTGTTTCTATGGAAAGTGCTCAGACGAGCTATCCACAAGTTCTAGTGATTTTCCAAGCGTAGCTTAGATGTAAACACAAGGCCGAAAGTATGGGGTACCCAGTGAGGGTCGAACTCACTACTCAGTCGTAAATGTTCTAGTGAGACAAGCTTGCTTACAATTACACCGCCTCAAGGTGCCTTAGATCCATTAGTTCTAAGCTCCACGGCTAAGATTCACCATGCCACACCCATTTTAGGGAACCACGCTTATTCCCTTCGTATTCCATTGGCGAGATGTAAGTTCTACTCGAGTAGTTTCTTCCTACGAACTGTTGCTTTGTGGAAATAACTCTGACGAAGATACCTCCCGATTGCTACAATCTTAGCCTCTTCAAGTCGAGGGATAACTGATATCTTTGCTAAGTATCCCCATAAATTGTGCGTTTTACTCTGTAACCATCTGACTCGGGAGGTTTTTGGACCTTGTAAAAGGTGAAAATTATTGTAAAACTAACTCCTACCAGGAATATTAAATGTTAAAATCCTATTACAAATAGTCATTGAATTCCTTGTTCCATGCAAACGCTTTCTTAAAAAGCATGTCGATGTCTTTAGTAGCTGATAATAAAGGGTTGCAGAAACAATCCCATATCTTATTCCTGACGTCATAGATTCCCAAATAGGCATCTACGCGGTCGACACTACTATTTACTCCTGCCTCAAAAACAAATCTAGTGTCGTTGACAAAAATAACCTGGCCGTTTGTCTCGAAAAGGACCTCCAATCGGTTGTGGACTGGGGCAGGAATTGGCTGGTTAACTTTAATGCCTCCAAAACAAAACTGCTCTCTATTACTCACCAGAGAGAACCATTCCTGCCCTCCTCTATTAGGATGTCTGACGCTCAACTCCACAAGAACACCTCTCTGCGGCTGCTCGGTCTTACATTGGCTGCTGATTTGAGATGGAACAAATACCTTGAGTCAATAGCTTCGTTCACCGCAAGGAAAGTTGGCTCCCTGTGTCGAAATTTTTCTCGCCGGAGTCGATCCTTCAAATCTACAAATCAACCATTCGCCCTTGAATGGAGTATAGCTGTCATATATGGTCTGGAGTCCCTTTTGTTTGTCTCAAGGTCCTTGATAAAATCCAGAGACGGATATTGGCCCTGATCTGGCATCTCGTCTGCAGTCGCTCTCTCACAGACGTACCGTCGTCTCCCTCTGTCTTTTTTACAAATACTTTCATGGTAACTGCTCCGATGAGCTGCTTTCGCTGGTTCCCAGACTTCATGAATTTAAGCGTTGAACTAGGCTGGCATCTCGCTCTTACTCTTTCACTGTCGAAACTGTTAAATGTAGCCGTCTCTTCTACTCCAATAGCTTCATATCTCGCACTTCTCGCCTGTGGAACTCCCTCCTCTTTTCCTGTTTCCCTGATAGCTATAATCTCCAACTATTCAAATGTAATGTCAATCGATGTCTCCAGATGCCTTGATCTATCCCTTATCCTTCTCTTCATCTTTTCCTCTATCATTCCTATTTGCTCTCACTCCAACTCTCTGTAACCCCTTGATTGCTAGTGGCTTTCTGCCTTGCTTGGAGTGAAACGCTTAAAAAAAGAAAAGAAAAAAATCGAAGTTTAATTAATTTTTTTTTCATCTGGAATATCATTTGAGATTATCCGGAATATGTCCCTTGTTTTTTTAACATACAATTATAATAACTGCACAAAAATATATTACTCATTCCTAAAAATTAAAGTGTACTCTTTGATAATTTCACATCAACCTCTTGCAGAATTTAACTTAAACTTAATATATATCTAATAAGCTGACCTGCCAACTTTTCTTATTCCAGATTGAAGAAGACGCTCGGATAATCTCTTTGAACACACCTACTACTGCTTCTCAAACTATCTGATATGGCGGACCGGGATTTTTTTCTCTCAATCTGTCACGTACCTATAATATTTAGTGGTAATATTAATTTATACCGGAAACGATATATCTAATGAATATAATAAAACTTGACTATTTTTTATCTTCCATTTATTTTGCAAAAAGTAATTCAATATCAAAACATAAAAAGTAATAAAAAAAATAAGCTTCAAATGATTCCTTAGCATGGCCTAGACACTGACCGCGTACCGGTAGCTGATGGACCACGTACCGGCATCGGCTCGCGGACCACCACTTTGAGTAACACTGCCCTACTAAACACTGCTTGTCATATCTGACTTGTTTGTAGAATACAGTCGGGACGTGAAGACAATTTGGAAGCATCCAAACTGTCCCTCGCCCTTCCTAGAGTCCACACCTTGTTCCCCAACTGAAGGAGAACCTCAGGGTCAGTCATTTTAAAGACTGAAATGAAGGAGTTATTTGACAAGGGTCCTGGACACCTCAACTTTGTAGGACTTCTCTGAGGCCTTCAAGAGATGGCTGGAGCTGCACAACAAGACCATTGAAAGGGGTTTTTGTACCCCTTTCAAATGAATAACTCTTCTGAAAAAGTCTCAAACTTCCGGAATACACATCTTACATTGAAATCTTAAGAGTGAAATTCTTAAAAGCTTGCCTTACATTAAAATAGTTTTAATTCTATGGCATCGAGACAAATTCTTTAATAGACACTTTGAATTAAGGATGCTATATTTTAAATGTTTTCCGGATATGTAGATGCTGATTGAATCAGGTCTCTAGGTGACGTTTTATAGATTTTTGGCTATTTAGATAAAAATCACTTGCAAGCTAAAAGGAGAAAAACGTCAAACTTAAAATACATAACTACAATTATATCTTCAGAAGTTAGAAACGAATAAATATTAAAATAGGCTTCAAGCGCCTGTCTACGCAATGCTGAGGACAAATTTTCTATTTCGAGAGACACCAGAGAGTTGCGTCAACTCCAGTGTGTTTCGTCTGCATATTTGTTTTTCTGAGAAATGTAAAAATTTTTTTGTGTTGATGTTGTTTGTTAAAAGCGTCACTTTTTTCTCTTTTATTTTTTCCTCATTTCAGGGTGGCGTTTGGATGAAGGTGGGTGCAACAATGGCGGGCGATAGAAGAACGATTTTGAAAATAATGGATATAAAACGTACGCGCATGCGCATTGCGACGAAATCGGCAAAGTGTCACTTCTGCGCAGAAAGTTTTATTGAAGTAATAATTGATTACGGCAGTAGCAGAAAATGGCTGAGTTGTTACGGGTGTACAAGTGCGGGTACGTGATTGTGAGGCCCTGTTTGTTTGTGTGTGCGTGTATTAGCGGAATTTGATAATAAATCAATATGTAGCCGTATGTTTGCATGCATTTCTACACTTAGGTACAAGTGCATGAATATGGAGTGCGCACGTCTGTGTCTATAAATAGAGAGACGTTAGTTGGCAGGAAAGTTCCTTTGAAATATTTTTAGTTTGACCATTGATGGCGAGAAAAAGACTATTTTCACATTCCCAATTCTCTTTCTCACGTGAAATTAAAGTGTGTAAATTATTACAAACACATCGCTTCATTGCTTATTGCGCAAATCAAGACAGAATATTTAAAATTTATGTGACATTCAAATATAACATGTAGGAGCAACGTAAGACATAAAATGAAACGTCAGTCTTTATGCTACCATAGTTTCTACAAGAAGGCTGTCATCAGGTAGTACATCTAGGTGCTTCATTTCAAAAACTCTCTTGTATACGTATTTGCATTTACAAAGGTGTGGGGGTGAAAGAAACAAAATGGAAAGAAAAAGAAAGAGTGAAAGAGAAAGAGTATGTGTGTGTGTGTGTGTGTGTGTGTGTGTGAGAGAGAGAGAGAGAGAGAGAGAAAGAGAAATATATATAAAAAGACTTCCTCACCTGCGTAACGTGACTTCCTTCTGTCTTTTTTACAAATATTTTCATGGCAACTGCTCTGACGAGCTTTTTTTCCTGGATGCCCAGATTGCATTAATTTAAGCGTCCTACTAGATTGGAATTTAGGTCCCACCCTTTTACTGATGAAATCCTAAAGGACGAAACAAGTCACACGAAAATGTTTACCACTTTGTTATACTGTTATACTTATTTCCAGAGCGATTTTCTTTGTCAAAATAACAAAATATCAGCTCCTATATACTGGTGTCATTTTACTTCATCCGGTTTCGATTCGAGTACTTCCCCTGGATTCCTAACTCGGGACGATGGCCTCTTTCTTCATAGTTTAAACCAAATGTTTCATACCTTTTAAACCGTTAATTCCATAACATTACTAAAACTTTAACTAAAACCTACACCCCTACCCAACCCAACGGATCCGTTTAGGTGAAACTTAGGTAGGTTTGCCTGGCTCCTTAGGATTATCTTACATATATATATATATATATATATATATATATATATATATATATATATCTGTGTGTGTGTGTGTGTGTGTGTGTGTGTGTAAAAATATATAGAAAATAGGAAAGAACTCGTTAGGTAAATAATCCAAAGTTCTTTAGTATTTTTGTTATTATGTTAAAAAATAGTGCTCGATACAAAAGTAGAGCATAAATATAATTATTTAGCGATGGAGTCATATTTTTAAATAAATAATTATATATGGCCTGACTATTATGTTTATCATGAAACACACACACACACACACAAACGCACCCACACACCCACACACACACACAAACACACACATATATATATATATATATATATATATATGAATTGGAATCAGATATAGATCAAATATGTAGTGGAATCCAACAGAATGATAGGATAAGGAACAAATAGAAAACGTTTATAAATCTAACATGTTTCGCGTTTATTAAAGCTTCATGAGAAACTAAAATATGGAAGTGAAAAAGAAAATTCTTGTATTTTTAATTTTTGTATTGTTTGTTTCTCATTGGCTAAGAGGACATGTGTCTTGTCAAGCAACGTTCTCTTGTATAATTCTCATTATCATCTGAATCCCACATAGACGAACAAGAATGATGATAATCATACACACGTGATTTATACACACGAACGCTGCCTTCACCGGAAAAGACAAAAAGAATGGAACTACTGAAGCATTATGGTTAAAGATGAAAGTATAAAAGAAAAACTCATTTTTATCGATAATTGGAATAGAGTCGTTCGATAATTCGAACAGGCAAATCAAGTCAACCTAAATCCGAATTTATTGACGAAAGCAAACCAATGGCAACAGATCAAATAATTCTGATCCATGACGAAGATGCCTTTTCTGACTTTTTATGACGGAGAACTGGAACACGGATCAAAGCGAGACTAATTCTCAGTTGATCCTTCCAGAATAAAGCATTGAAATCCATTAATGTGATTCTCAGTTTCTTGACAAAAACTTATTGTAAAGATTACCCGCTTTCTCTTACTTTCTGTTTTTTCTTTCTTTTTCTTTCTTTCTTTCTTTCTTTCTTTCTTTCTTTCTTGCTTTCTTTTTCTCTCTCTCCTTCTATCTTTCGTTCTCACTCTTTCTTTCTCTCTCTTTCTCCCTTCTCATCTCTTTCTTTCTCTCTCTCTCGCTTTCTTTCTCTTTCTTTCTCTCTTTCTTTCTTTCTCTCTCTCTCTCTTTCTCTCTTTCTTTTTGTTTGTTTGTTTGTTTGTTTCTTTCTTTGTCACTTACTTTTTATCTCCCTCACTCAGGTCGTCGCCGATTGAAAAGTTTCCTTGCTTGCATAGCTTCTATGTTTACTTGTTTACTTCTTCTTAAGTGACATGTCTTTCGTCTCATGTCTCTCCACAGCTTCCTTTTTCTTTTAGTATCTGTAGGCTGGGAATTTTTATGATTATTCTTTGAAAAGAGAGGTTTCTCGTTGCATTTTTTTCAGTGATGTTCACCTTGTACAAGGCCTGAGAGCCACTCGAGGTAGAGGGTCACTGAGTAAGAGACACAGTTGATTCGTATATGAGAGAAAGATAACGGATAACCATAGACGTGAACAGGCTAAGATTGTAGTGATCTGGGAAGCATCCTCTTGGGAGGAGACGGTTCCACAAAGTTCATTGGAAGGAGCTGCTCGTGGGGAATTTGCATCTTACCAATCGAACACGAAGAGAACGAAGGTGGTTTTATCCAATTTTGAATTTGGCGGTGTTCTCCACTTCTACTGATTGCCAGCCAACGTTAAATTTGAAGTGTTTAATATTCATTTATAACAGAGAATTGGCATAGACTTGAATTCCGTGCTTATTAGATCCTTTTTCTTATTAGGGTTTATGATAAAACCTACACTATGTGCCGCCCTTTTTTATCTTGTTTACTCCATTCTACATAAAAATAAAGTTGGGTGTCTATTTCTTTTGTTCCTGTTCTTTTCCTTATGGTATCAGTGATACCCAGGACCGTGATCCCGTGTTCGATCACGAATTCAACTACCCCAGGTTCTTTGTTTTTCAAACCACAGATGTTTCAAATTCTAAGCTTTTCATTGTTTCTAGCTCGTTTTCAGCCTTGATCAGTCCGTTTGTCTTGATGTTGTTCCATTTATACAAGATGTAAATCTGGGTGGCTCTATGTTAGAAAAATGTATTAGTGATAATAAGGTCATGCTCTGAATACAGCTCCATGGTTGACATTGTAGTTTCAAGCAGTTCTAAGGTCACTGTGTGGACTCAGGCGTTTTGTCCACGGTGTTCTGCTCTCGCCGACTTTGCCGTTAAAGTCTCTCATGACGTACAGGTCTTCTTTGTCTGGAATACAGTTGATGGTGTCCAAGAGTTCTTCAAAGAAGGAGTCCATTTCTTCTTCAGAGTAAGAGTCATTATATGGTGTGTACACTTGAATGTAGTTGGTGACCTTATTTCCTTCTCTGAAATGAATTCCGTACTTGCTAGATCCTTTGCCAGAGTGTATGATGAAACCTACACCATGTGCTGCTCTCTGTTCCCTGTTTACTCCGCTCCACATAAAAATTAATTTATTTTTGTTCCTTTCTTTCTGGTATCAGCGATAGCCAGGCCCGAGATCCCGCGTTGGATCATGAATTCAACTGCCCCAGGTTCTTTGTTTGTCAAACCACAGATGTTTCAAGTTCCAGCGTTTTCGTTATTCCTAGCTCGTTGTCTGTTTTCCTCGCCGGATCGTTTTCTGGAAGTTTTTTTCTCTCTCTCTTTCTCCCTCTCTCTCTCTCTCTCTCTATATATATATATATATATATATATATATATATCACACACACACACTCACTACACCATCTCTGTCACTGACGAGTAGTCGAAATTATTTCCCTATTAGGGACAATAAATGTAACCAATACAAACCATATGGAGAATGCTAATTCTAACAAGAAAACCTTTCTCCTTGTGAAAAGACGATTTTCAGTAACAAAAAGAAATAAGCCAGGTGTATTGGCCAGAGGACAGCCGTGTTGACTAACACCGCAAAGCACCCAAGACGGCCTAGAAACACCGGCTTCAACCACATATAAGATCGTGACAATGTCATGCACCTTCAATAAGAAGTTATATTCAAACAAATGACAATAAAAGAGTAACATTAATCGATTTTAGTGACCCAATTGTTCGATAGGTCCTGGGTCTACTTGGCAAAATATAGCGACGAGATTGTATCACTATTTTAGTTAATTGAGCAAATTCCATTTAGTCAACCGTTTTATCCAAGTCGTGGCCCCCCTCCAAGACTGTGGGTTCGGTAAACGGTAGCTAAAACAAAATATTTTTTTATATTTAAATAATCGATAATTTATTTCTGAATTTTTAAATGCGAAATTATTATTATTACTAATATTACTTCGACCGAGTGTTTCATTAATGGTAATTTTTGCCGTTCAGTTGGATCAATTTAAGTTTAAAGTCAGTTCACCCTAAAATCAATATTAGTAACAACATTTGAGTGCGGGGTTAACAATTTGAAGGGGGGGTCTGAAAAGGGCCGTTTTGCGTTCTCAATTTTGTTTCAGCCTCACGCGCAGCAGCAGTTGACGAGGCGTTTCTCCTCAGCCGTTGAGTTCTTTGTTCACCATTTTCAGCTTCGCGCGCAGAAGCGTTCAGGTATGCTCCTCTGGAAAGACGATGGCTACGTTGATCTTCGGACTCAGTGGCTTTGATTAAATTATTCCGTGAGGCATTTTGAGACAGGCGAACCGAACATTCTAAAGACGATTCGTTATCTCTTATTCGCATGGCGCACCTCGCAGAAGCGGTTTTGTGACCTAGGCATGTTCTTTTATTTAGTGACATGTCATAGGCAAGTATGAATTGTCAAATGAAATGCATGGGCAAATACCAGAAGAGACCGCTGTAAAGTTACAGGGATCACTAAGCTCGAATAACTTTAGGAAAGGTTGGAAAATTAAATGTTGAGTAATAAAAAAAAGCAAGCTTACTTATTACTTCTACTGGCAGGACAATAAAAGAAATTAAATTGGGAATGGCTATAAACGACAATGAAAGCAATGCCTTACAACTGTAGTAGTATGCTTTATGAAATGGAAAAAGTAACCTCACTTGGGAGAGATTGAACGCTTGGCCAAGAGAAGGGAATGTGTAAGCAGGGCTGGACGTATAAAAGTACAAGTGGAATTCGGAATAAAGCGGCAGCAATGATCTTAGGACAACATAGACAATCAATATGACACGGCGACATTTGATTGGACGTGTAAAGGGACTTCGTGCAGACAATGGGCAACTTGAACTCTTAACTAAAAAAAAAAGTCAGCCACACAGACCGTTACAAATATATCCTATTTCTGAAATAGGATATATTATTTATGGTGAGTTACCGGTCACACAACTCGCTAAAAAAGGAAAAAGAAACAGGATGTGGCGATAATTTTCATTGGCCCGTGAATTAACGAATCGGCAATTAGCGAGAATCGCCGCCACGTAGATTATGTGCCTGCAATGCTATATCCTGAAGGGACATGGCATAGATGACTACTCTGAATTCAAAACCATGGAGAAGGCAACAGGAAACCACTCCACTATCTTTCCTAAGATGTCATGGCAATTCACAGATAATAAAGAAAATGGAAGCTGTGGAGAGCCATGATCACCTACATCCTGAAGGGACATGGCATAGATGACTACTCTGAATTCAAAACCATGGAGAAGAGAAAGCAAAACCAATCCACTATCTTTCCCAAGAAGTCGTGCCAATTCCCAGATAATAAAGAAAAAGGAATCTGTGGAGAGCCATGATCACCTACATCCTGAAGGGACATGGTATAGATGACTACTCTGAATTCAAAACCATGGAGAAGGCAAAAGGAAACCACTCCACTATCTTTCCCAAGAAGTCATGACAATTCACAGATGATAAAGAAAAAGAAATCTGTGGAGAGCCATGATCACCTACATCCTGAAGGGACATGGCATAGATGACTACTCTGAATTCAAAACCATGGAGAAGGCAAAGGGAAACCACTCCACTCTCTTTCCCAAGAAGTCATGGCAATTCACAGATAATAAAGAAAATGGAATCTGTGGAGAGCCATGATCACCTACATCCTGAAGGGACATGGCATAGATGACTACTCTGAATTCAAAACCATGGAGAAGGTAACAGGAAACAACTCCACTATGTTTCCCAAGATGTCATGGCAATTCACATATAATAAAGAAAATGGAAGCTGTGGAGAGTCATGTTCACATACATCCTGAAGGGAGATGGCATTGAAACAAAGCACAACTTGGTAGCATGATGTGCAGATAATTGTTATAAAGTTCGTATAACGCTGATAGTTCTGGTTAATAATACTGCAAAGAAACACCGAGAGAGACGGTCGAGTGAAGAACATGTTTAATCACACGAGAGACATGCATTAATAATACATTAATAGAGAATACCGTCGTTCAGTGCGGCAATGCGTATGACTCAACGCTTCGTTGGAGTAACGTCCATCGTAGACAATAGCCATAGGATAACTAATCGACAGCCGAGACAGTAGTGTCTGGTGTGATGAAAATCTGATGCAATCACGGAATATTTTTAAGACTAAACAAATTTCATCATACACCACGAAAATAGGTTCATATTACTGCACACTACTTAAATGACTTAATCCGAGGAAAATATAGAAATCGATTACACTTTGTCCCTCCAGTGGGTCTAAAAATGACCGTATGGTGAAAGAAAGGAAATTGAAGTGGTTGTTTCAATTAATTTGCGCATGCGTCTAGGGTTCCTTTATCATTTTGTCAGTTTTAATTTAGGCTTCCATTGACCAGTGGCCAAAACAGTAAGGCAGTCTTTATCATTATCCTTCCACACAAAGGTTTATATTGTAAAAACGAAAATTAACAGCAACTATGGTGTGGGTTTCAATTTAGTCTTTGAAAACACGTCGTTAACAATCTGATAAATATTTTGAGTTTGAATGTAAAACAAACACAGGAACTTTTAAATTTTTTATTCCACCGATTGGAACCATAAAAGACATTTAACAAAGAAAAAACTTGAAGAGAACTTTACAAACACTACTGATTTATATTCATATATAAACTCATTCCATCAACATATTTTAACAACTGACAGTTTGTTTTTTATGCCCTATCTACCCCCTGGGGTTTGTTTTATGGCAAAACATATTTTAGATTATAAGAATAATTCTTTTTTTTTGTTGCGAATGAATATTGCAGTAATAATCATTTGAGAATAACAATGATTATTCCAGATACAAGTCTTACTATTTAACCCATAGCTGGGGTAGGAGATAAATTCATACCTTTTCCCAAGGAAAATGAATGTGACGAACTTGACTAGGATTCGAACTCGACTCTCCGATTTCTCATACCGTGCCACTATCCATTAAACCACCCACACATCTAACTAACTTATAAAAGTCGTATCTTCCCGATTGTTAATACATTCGTCATTTACAGGCAACTAGATCTGATCAGTAATGCTGCAGCTTTCAAGACGTGAGAGATTATGACCCTCCACAACTTCTTATCTTTTGTAGCACTGAGCAACGTTTATTCTCCTTATTCTGCCATGTATTTAACATTTTCACAATCTCTTTAGGTATGCTACTCGTTGTTTCCCTCTGCACCTCTTGCCTTCAATACGTCTGACGAGTGTCAAAGTTTCCGAGCCCACTTTTCTCATTATAGCCTACCTAGGGACGTAACGACTTAGTCTCATTCAAAGTATCCATTTTGCGACGTCATACACATATCCTAGCGTCACTTCCACATCAAAAGAATTTGCCTCTTCCTCTTTCGAGATTACCAGCAGCTGTGTCGTCACGTTCTTCTTAATTTCGTCCACGGTCTGAAATTACCACTCTTTCAACAGTGTATTGAGAGGATAGACTGACATGTCTGGGTGATGTGATGTTTTTGTCAAAGTATCCAGCTCAAGAATTAGCTAATCTATTCGCTTGCTCACTGTGAATACGACGATCACTCGAGATCAATAAATGGAGTGTCTGTTCACGCATGCGCAGTATAGTTCTAAACGGCTTCTAATATCTGAATGAGTAAGCAGGAGAATGTCTGTTCACGTATGCGCAGTGTAGTTCCTTTGGTGGACCAAGTTATATCGGGCTGCAATTGTCGGTTCTTGAGACATGCAAAAAAAATGGCTGGATACTTTTCCGAATTTTTCATAATTTATATTTCAGTAAGTCTACTTGGCATCCTTTTTGGGTAATTTTTTTTTCTACTAATAGGGATTTCATCACGTGATCAATGCTTTTGAAGGGGCAAACTGATGTGACACACACTTCATCAGGAAGGACGAAGGTTGCATCATGCTATCGGCATCGTTTTAACAATTTTTTTCATCTCTAACAAAAAGTTCGGTTGCCATTAAGGCAAAAGATGAAATACAAAGGAAACCATTCAAAGAGGAGATTGAATTGCTTTTAAATTGATCAAATGGTGAACTCTTCTGTCCAGGAGGTAAAAATAAGCCGAACGAGACATTGAGAGAAGTAATTGTAACAGTCACAAAAAGAAAGAAAGAAAGATTAGACGCCGATAAAAGAAACATGTGATCTTAGCAGATGTATTGGAAAATGAACGGGAAAGAAAATTGGTTGAAGCATTTGCAAAGATGTGATGAACATAGCGATTAAGAATTATTGTGTGAGAGAGAGAGAGAGAGAGAGAGAGAGAGAGAGAGAGAGAGAGAGAGCAGGGGAGAGAGTAAGAGAAAGAACAGATGGCTGTCAGCAATATTGCTTAGACGCGGGTGAAAATGCTAAGGCGTGTGATGACGTCATGGAAATTTCCATCAGCCGCTAAGCTGTGCTACGTACGTGACTAGCGTGTGATTGCATATGGCGGCCGTCTGCTGGCATACATGACCACTCTAATGGCAGCTGATGCTATTAGCCGCTTTTATCGTTCATTCGATTTCTTGGTTCTTTCAGCTTTCTTCCATTCAGCTATCAAGTTCTTTTACCAGATATTTTCATTCTTTTATTATATCGATTGATTTGTTTAACAGTTTTTTTCCTTTTATTTTTGTTCGTTCTTAAAACACGACAAAATGTCTGTGTTAATTTTATTTAATTTTCTTATTATTCTTTAACTGAATTAAGGGGTGTTTGCGCTAGTTTACACTTTGAATGGGAAGGTTTTATGTCGGGGTCTCTCTGAAGCACAAGAATTAGGGTGATGGGTATATCAAGCTGTGATAAGTTATTCCACGGCGACAGAATCCAAGAGAAAAAATAATTATTAAAAACTAAAGACAAATATAAAAAGAAAACAAAAGAAAAACATGGTCATTTGTACTTTAATTGAGGGTATTTTATGCTGGGGGCATTTTGTCTGCAGAGAATTTGTCCAATGAGGTTTGATCCGGAGATTGTCGCTGGAGTAGAACCGTTGTCAGAGTCTTTTGGAGGTCGGTCTTTAAGTCGGGGGAGGGGTATCAAGTAAGAATTTGCACGCTACAATTTGTACATCTTATTTTCCCATGGATTGTGAGCAAATGATCTCGAGAGAGACAGTCCCTTTGCACATCTGGCGACGGGCCTGCATAAGAGAAAGCGCCCTATAATCTACAATGTACAATTCCAGATTTTATTAGATTAAAAAGATCTCCTCGGAATTTTCTTTTTAATCATTTCATCCCAAGCAAGGCAACAAAGCCACTAAGACGCAAGGGAGTGTTAGAGAGCATGAGAAAAATATAATATTAAAGAGAGGGAGAGAAATAAAAGAACAAGAATTAAGGAAACAGACGATAACGATTGAAATTGTACTTAAATTATTGAAGATCAAAATTGACTGGGAAGCAAGAAGTCGGAAGAGGGTTAAATAAGCGAGAAGTGCGATAGAAGAAACTGTTAACATAGACATTACGGTTACATCCAACATTTCAACAGTAAAATGATGAGACGTTGCCGGGTACCGACTGAGCGAACTGCGTTACTCAACTTGAAAGTACGAGGGTAAGAAAAAATGATCCTTAATTTCGCCATAACGTATCTGTTTGTCACACTGCCTTCTGCGCACGTGTGCTTACAGTTGGTAATATTGTGGTCACGTGATCTAAATTTGAGTCTGATTGCGCCAGTTTTCATGCTGCTGTTACAATGTAAACATGGCCGCTCCGTTAGCAGTGTGTCATAGGCTGAAAATTCACCGGAAGCTTTTAACACAATTGTGCACTACCGTCTTTTCCTCATTGTAGTCAATCTAGATCACATCTCTTGTGACTATATGTGCACATACCCGTGGGGAAGGTATAAATCTATCTCTTCTCTCCCCAGCTATGAGTAAATAGCAGGATAGGCTGGGCCCTATAGCCTTGGTTGGCAACCAGTCTAGAAGAAAGAAAACTGGTCTGGAGAGAGTTGGGTTCTATCAGGCTATCTTGCCCAAGGCACACTACTGTTGCTACAGCTTCAGTCCATGTGGTGCGCCTAATGGGTTACAGGATTCATGATTTATGTTGTGCAGCTCTGTAAGTTCTTGGGTAGCAAGAATCCTCTGCTCATTTATGAAGTCTGCCAGCATTTTGTTTTGCATAGATCTTTGAATAATCAAGAGACTGTCTTAAACAACAGGCACTACCATTGCTCACTTGAAGGGTTTTCACAGAGTTTTGCAATAGTGATTATTTTTTGCCAGCTGTAATAAAAGCATCAGCCTGTTTAGCCATATCCTCATTCACACAGCAGCAGGCCTGCCGTTGTGGATCCTGTCACTAAATAAAGTTTTTCCTTTCTCTCTACGACTGCCATTAACTCTAACTCCTCTACTTACATCAAGTGCAACCTTCTCATAAATTTTCACTAATCCCCTCTTAATGTTTCCACCATGTTTAGCTTCTAAAAATGGATGTATATAGCCTTGGGTGTCAACCAGGGTAGGAGAAAGGAATCTCTGAATTCAAACCAGTCTGGAGTGGATTGGGTTCTGTTAGGCTATCTTGTCCAAGGAAAACTCCTGTTACTACAGTTGTGATACATGTGGTGCCCCTAATGGGTTACGAGGCACATGATCCAT
The DNA here is from genome assembly GCA_903632075.3 of Acanthosepion pharaonis. Lineage (NCBI taxonomy): Eukaryota > Metazoa > Mollusca > Cephalopoda > Sepiida > Sepiidae > Acanthosepion > Acanthosepion pharaonis. The sequence goes on along the minus strand of CAHIKZ030001066.1, from coordinate 557,373 downwards.
GTTGTCCTCTCGGGTATCAAACACACGCTGCTAATTTATGGAACCTGTCAGCAATTTATTTTGCACAGATCTTTGAATAATCACGAGACAGCCTTAAACTACAGGCACTCCCAATACTCATTTAAAGGGGTTCGCATTTGATTCATATATTTACTGTGCTTACATCAATTGTAGCCTTTCCATAAGCATTCACTAACCTCATGTGAATGTTTACAACACTCTCTGCATAACCAGGAATTCTATGTCAGTTCTTTGTTTTCTGCCTGTGTCCAGGGTGGTGGGTAACTGTTTTGAAAGATTGCTATATGTTGGCAAAGAGAAAATAACTACAGACGTTAACTCCGGGCTTTTAATCACTTTAAAGTTCATAGCTAAATCTCCGACGAATTTTGATTCATACTTTTACAATTATTTTTTTAATTATTTCACCCCCCCCAAGCAAAGCATGTCAGTAACGAAGTAATTTTAAGGGAAATAGGAACTACAAAGAAATAGACAACTGAATTTTCTGGGATGCGTAACGAAGAAAGAGGGTGTGGAGAATGTAAAACTCACAGGACAGGCAAAAGAAGTAAGGGTGAGTAGCGATTGATTCTGTTTAACGGATTTGAGTGAATTTGATGTCAGAACAAAGAAAAAATATAATAGGGTCAAATGTTGCTTGCAGTAGTAATAAACAGGAAGTTGTGGAGAGTCATGATCACCTACGTACTGAAAAGATATGACACATAAAATTATAATTTATTATTATTATTATTCATATAATTATCATTTTTATTCAATATCATTAATGGTTATTTATGTGAGCAAAGTTGGCCATAATCGGCATAGGGGACTCTTCATTGTAAAACGAATAAAACCCCAAATTTTCGTATGAAGAGCTGACTTCCCAATTAATCTTTCTACACGCTCTGCTACACACAGCGATCTATTTTCACTTCAAAATTACAATTCCACACATTGTAACGGATTTACATTACGTCCAGATAAACCTTTGACATGCCAGAGATATTTTCATATTGTTAATGCCTCTCTTATGTTTCAGAAATTTTTTTTTTATTTACAAACGTAACGTTATCTTGTAGTCTACAAAACATGGCTCCACCGAAAGCCACGAAAAATATAGAGATCGTCCTATAGACTAAAAATTCGTAAGAATCCATTTTGGCGTACATACGGTGGAGTGGTTATTAAAATAAAAATCCTCTTGCTTTATCATTACTACTGCTGTGAATGCAATGTCTTCTCCACCGCGTGGTCCAGTATTAAATGCAGTAAATATCACAAACAATCCACGATGTAAAGGATTTATATACAAGAGTTATGTAATCGAATTATTTTCTTATCCCGTCAAAACTAATTAATTTTCAAATCGTGGTTATGTTTCATTTGGCTTCTATTCGACATTCCGACGCTAAAACCAAGATAAAACATTGAGTTAAATCTTTATAAATCTCTCTCTTTATATATATATATATATATATATATATATATATATATATATATATATATATATAATAAAAGAAAAGAACAGTAAGATATATAATCGGGTGTTCTTAATTGATATTTTTAGTTTTACAAAACAGTGCTCAATGTAAATTTACAGAGCATAAATATTATAAATTAATTGATTTAAAATATGGTTTCTTCGCTACACAGGAATTACCATGTTTCAAAATCCGAAGCTATATACTTCAAATTTAATTAAACGGATTAGTTCTGTTTCATCTTCAAGCGAATTTTCTAATTTAATTATATAATTAAATTTGAAGTTTTTTAACTTCAGTTTTTGAAATATAGTAATTCCTGTGAAGCGAAGAAACCATATATATATATATATATATATATATATATATATATATATATATATATATATATATATATATATATATATGTGTGTGTGTGTGTGTGTGTACTCTCTCGACTCTCCCGTCGAATTCGGCGTATGAGGGTGAAGCAGATCATTTCCCAGGAAACCGACAGCCCGACACCAGCACATGAGATTTGATTATAGTGGTGAAGGTTTCGTGCAGGACAATCCACACATTTTGAAGGGCCAAATACAGAGACCTGGTGCACTAAGTGCCACATGGTCCCCAAACGACTCTCCGCAGGTTTTGAATTCAGAGTTGTTCTCCTCCTAGACCATCTGCCATCCAAGGCTATAGAACCCAGTCTGTTCTGCTATTTTACCCATAGCTGGAGGGAGAAGAGTATTCATACCTTTCCCAAGGGTATTAGCACGTAAGTGAATGTAATGGATTCGAATGTAATTTGAACTCCAGTCGAATAATAGTCCTTCTCCCTTCAAGACATAGGCAATCATGGCTCTCCACACATTCCTTTTCTTCATTATCTGTGAATTACCTTGACTAATCTGTGAATTATCTTGAATTGCCTGAGATCTTTGAGTGGTTTCCTGTTGCTTTCTCTACGCTTTTGTAGTCAGCGTAGTCATGTATTCATTGGCCATTCAGGATATAGGCGATCATGGCTCTCCACAGATTCCTTTTTCTTTATTATCTGTCAATTTCCATGACTTCTTGGGGAAGATAGTGGAGTGGTTTCCCGTTGTCTTCTCCACGCTTTTGAATTCAGAGTAGTCATCTATGCCATGTCCCTTCAGGGTGTAGGTGATCATGGCTCTCCACAGATTCCTTTTTCTTTATTATCTGTGAATTGGCACGACTTCTTGGGAAAGATAGTGGATTGGTTTTGCTTTCTCTTCTCCATGGTTTTGAATTCAGTATTTCCCTTTTGGTAGGCTGATCACTATCTACGACTAGAGAACCCAGTTTAGCCTGCTGTTAAACCCAAAGTTAGGGTAAGAAGGATTCATGCCTTTCGCAAATTCGAACTTGAAACGCCGGTTTCCATTTCTCGATCTGATATACCTTATAACACCCACCGCCTTCAAATGGGTTGAAATTGCTTTTAAAAAACGTATTAAAATTCATCTGGCATTTACCTGGGCTTTAATATTGATCAGCGGCTCAAGTGAGAAACGACTTTATCAAATGCGCAGCGGGATAATCCCATTTGTTATATCGTATCTTTTCAAACTCTTTTTCTCCACTCTTTCTTTCTTCTTTCCCCGCTTTACGTCTAACTTGTAGAGAAAATCTTCATTGAATATAAACAAGGCAGGCGATAGTTATTCAACAGATTTATCGTGAGATATGAAAAGAGAAAGTAAAGTTTCACTCAATTCATTTGATATTTAAAGCCGTTTACAGTTTTATAAATAAAACTTTCTCTTCATTCTGATGCCTCCTTGAAAGCTTGTATATTGTACGACGTAAAAAGATTAAAATGCTTGCGAAACTATTCAGCTCAAAAAAAAAAAAAAAAAAAATGACTCCTGCTAAGGAATCGTTGAAAATTTACGTCGATTTGTTTTTTAGCAGACGACAAGATTCAGTAATGAAGACGCCAGCAAGAAACGCAGTGATTATCGCCATATTGAATTCAGAAGGAATGTTCAATAACCTCATTGCTTCCTCGGTGAAGTAATGGAAATTTCCATTCGATATTCTGTGCAATTCTTAATTCGACCCACCAAGCAACGTGTAAGCCGTTGGATATGTTTATTGTTTATCTATTTTAATGCGTCTTGAAATGGTGGCTGTCGGTAGCAGTGCAGTGCTTCTTTTCGATACATGTTTGAGTAAATATGTATGTATTTTAATCACTTTTATTAGTTGGGATAATGGTTTTACAACCTTGAAAGGTTTATACCTGTGTAGATATGCGTGTGGTGTATGGATTACGGCTCGGTATGAGAGCCGAAGTCGAATTCCAGCTGAGTTCATTTCATTCACTTACACTCAAATACCCTATGGGTTAAATAACAGGGTTGATTGATTTATATAGCCTTGCTTGGTAACCATTCTAGAAATTTTGATTTGATAAAATCACTCGTCTACTAGCATGCCTGGGCTACCCGTGGGGATAGCTCGGCTTATGTAAACGCACAATGATTGAAATTCTTCAGTCTGCAGCAGTGTGCGTGCCGGTGGGGGGGGGTAGCGTTTTATCTTATTTTATTTTTTTTCATATGTGTGTTGTTTGTAAGTAATTTTATGTAATTAGTAATTTTAGCGTTTTCCACATTCAATACTGAATCAATATGTCCGTAGACCGATACGTAATTTTTGGTTTATTTTTGAGCTGAAAATTCAGGTTAAAAAAGTCACAGGAAAAAGGAATCAGGAAAAAGGAAACAGGACAAGGTTAGCACACAGCGGACAAAAACTAACGGACAAAACCCAGTCTCATCAATAAATTGAAAATTCAAGGAACTTTTAAATCAAACGTTAATGGCAAATTAAGACTTTCTTTGCATAAAGTTGGGTCTTATGGGATCCTAGATCTCCATAACTATGAAATATGTTAGGTATATGACCGTGGCAGGGTTAGAAAATGTTTTTTATTCCTTAATCTATTATGGACAGGACCGTTACCCCTCACCCCAACCCGTCTAAAATGATAAAAACAAAATTCAATATCTTTCAATTCTAACAAGTGGCGCAGCCTAAGAAAGCTCTAAAGCTTCTCAACATGGTCCAGGTGGACCACTGGTGGTCCACATAGCATTTCTAGTGGACCACAGAGAATTCGTAGCCATAAAAATATTGTAGCCATTTCACAAAAATATATTTTAAATTATTCATATTTAGAAAAATTTAAAAAATATAAATAATAATATTTTGTTTGTTTTGTCCATTATATTTGAAAATTTCGAAATGACGTAGGTATTATGCAATGCTATATTTATTTTTAAGTAGCAAGTAAAAGGAGGAGCGGTCTATTTGGATTTATAAAGAAAAAATGGCCCATGGGTTGAACAAGATGGAGAAGCACTGCCCTAAAGAAGGCGAGTATACAGAAATTATTCCCCCCCCCAAAAAAAAATATCCCTACTTTTTACGAGTGGAATTTTCGAATTCAGGTAAAAATGTCACATGAAAAAAAAAATCACAGTAAAAAAAGTCACAGGCAATAAAGTAACTGCGTAATGTTAGCACCCAGAGGCAAACATCCAAGCCTCTTTCCTCCAAAAGGAAACAAAATTGCAGTCTCATAAATAAATTGAAACTTCAAGGAACCTTTAAATGAAACTTTAATATCAAATTAAGATTTTCAGCCCATAAAGCCGGGATCTATGGGATACTAGGGCTCGTTAACTATGAAATATATCGAATATGTGACCGAGGCATTGTTAGAAAACATTTTCTAGAGGTTGGAGCGATTTATTATGAATTTCTTCTTCAAACAGAATGGACCCATAATTTGTGAAATACCCGACAGAAATAGTTGACAATACCGGTCACTATAAATTAATTGTGATTACTTCCTAAGAAAAAAATTGTAACTTTTTTCTGTGACTTTTCCCCTTGTGACTTTATTACCAATCACGAAAATTTCACTGTTCAAGCTGCGTGATTAACATTAACCACGGAGTTAAGCGCGTTGAAAAGCAAGGATAATATGTTAAAAACATGTTTGCTATGTAAACTCAATGCTTATTTCATCATCAAGCTACGGACTTACTGATTTACTTCAATATACTAAACATGGGGCAACTGTGTCATTTCGAAAAAGTCTGCTTCTGTGATTACATTGAAATAGATACACACGGCCCACACATAGAGTCTTGCTGGAATGTTCCCAGTCTGACCAAGATGCCCTTTGTTCATTTAGTCAGGGTAGCTTCGAGAAACTTTCATTGAACCGTCTTATTGCTTACTGTGAAGTTCTCTGTGACCGAGTGGTAAGTCACGTCGGACCAAACGGTGGCCAATCACTACTGAAAGGATCGCATCTTCCATCGATCGATCCCCGCTGGAGGAGAATACTTTTTTTTACTAACATTTATCGAATGCGCAGGAACAATGGACTGATCATCATCATCATCATCAACCTTCGACCTCCCTAGGGTTGGTCGGAACTCTATTGACAATCCCTTTCCACACTGTTCGGTCCTGCATCGCTGACCCCAGATCCCCAATGTCCAACCCTGAGTCTCGTGCTATGGTGTCTAGGAAAGTCTATTTTCGTGATAAGACACTACCAGAAGGATGCCATAAGAGTAAGGATGGGATGATTTCACTGTCCGCTCTGTGGCAGTGGCCGGCAAACTCATATCACTTACTTTCCATCACTCGCTCTCTCTCTCTCTCTCCCTCTCTCTCTCTCTCATTTATTGCTTTATATCTCTTTCTTTCTCTTTTAATCTCTTTTATTTCTTCTTCTTCTTCATCATCATCATCATCATCATCCTTCGACCTCCCTATGGTTGGTCGGAACTCCATTGACAATCCCTTTCCACACTGTTTGGTTCTGCATCGCTGTCCCCAGACCCCAAATGTCCAACCCTGAATCCAGAGCTATGGTGTCTGGGAAAGTCAAATCCAGAAGGATACCAAAGGAGTAAGAATGGGTCGATTCAGTGGCAGTGGCCGGCAAACTCATCTCTCTCTCTCTCTCTGCCTCTCTTTCTCTCTCATTTATTGCTTTATACCTCTTTCTTTCTCTTTCTCTCTCTCTCTCTTTTCAATTGTCGTGAGAAGACACTTCCAGATGGATGCCATACAAGTAAGGATGAGAGAGTTTCAATGTCCGCCGGATGGCAATGGCCGGCAAATTGTAATCATTTTTGTTTGAGCTTAAGACAGATTAGTCCCTGTTCTCCGTAAATTGTGTTAATCGTTGCATGGGATGTACAACTGATATATAATAATTTGTATATGTTCCATCCAGTCGTCTTTCAAGACGAACAGATAATGTCAAAGTTTCTCATCCATACAGTGGAACTGGTTCAATTAATTTTCAAAAGGTTTGGACTTTTAAGGAGGATGGAAGGTTTGAGCGCCAAATCTTGTGAAATTTGTTACCCGCATCCATTGCAAGAGCTTTGCGGATGCTGAAGTCTTTTTGGGGAATCTATTATGACGCCTTATACACTACTTAATAAATAAAAATGGGGCGTCTATTTCAAATATACAGTGTCCATTACAATAACATTTGAAGTAATAAAAATATCGAATTAAAAATAAAACCATTCCATAGCAAATCTAAAGGGTTCGGTTCAAAATTTCAATCACGAAGGCCAGAGCGTACAACGGCCGAAACGTTATGAATATGGCAATGAAGATAAGGATAGCTGTCTGAATAATGTAAATAATGCAAGTAATCATAAAACCTCTTCTCAGAGATATAGACAGGTACAGTTCTTTGTGAGTCTGTAGCCACGAAGTACAATGAAATATGACCCTCACTAAGACCTATACGCTTTATTCACTAGAAGCCATTTTCAATCAATGATTTCAGAAATCGGTTGTATACAACTGACAGTTCAGATATTTCTGAACCTATGTGCACTAGGGACGTACTGATGTTATTTGATGATATTTTGTGCTGGTCTAGGCATTTCTGTGTATGCCCTGTCTAGCTTCTTATTGAGGGTAACAGTGATAGTTTGTTGTCCTGATCTGTACAGTGAAACTCCTAAGAGTTATAAAAAGGAAATATCTTTCCGTGACAAGCCAATCAGCTCGTAGTCAATCCGGTGTCCACTTGGGAGTCGACTCATAAATACCAGCGTGAAAAGTCACACAATTCAAGAATACCCTCCTGTGTATGTGTTGTGACCTTGTTAGGGCCAGAAATAAAGACACGAAAAGAGGAATTGAGTTAAACAAATATATTAACAGAAACAGTAGTACAAACATATACAAGTGTTACAGCAAGAATGTTTGGTCCGACTGTCAGAGCTGACTGCTGGAAACTTCCCTCTCTAAAAGGCAGTACCTGCTCCTATTTATAGCTGGGAGAGTCCATGCGTGCGTGGGTAAATTACTATAACATTATGCAACATGCCTATTTCGCTTACCCCCTTTCAATTAAGCCGGCGGCAACGCATCAAACGACCCATTGACGCCAGCAACAACTAAGTTATTTGCAGCACTTGGCTGGCCGGTGGTGAAACATGAAAGACTGTCTGGGAATGACGAGGACAAAGGCCAGGACTGAATTCTCTGTCGGAATATTTATATTTTCGTGTGAACTTTTTATGAACATTTCCGACGGTTTCTCATTTCGTTGGACAGTAAAAATATTCTTTTTGTTAGAAAACGTACACTTCAAATACATGAACTTTAATATTCGAAATGTACTTTCTCCCTCTCTCACGCTCTCTTTATCTATTTCTCTCTCTCTCTCTTTCCCTCTATCTCTTTCTCTCTCTCCTTCTATTTCACTCTCTATGCTTCTCTCCCTCTCCTTCTGTCTTTTCCACTCCTCCTCCTCTCTCTCTCATTCTCTTTCTTCTCTCTCTATCTCTTTCTCTCTACTTCTCTTTCTCTGTGTGTATCTTTCTCTCTCCCTCTCCTCCTCATTCTATCCTTTTCTCCATACATCTATTTCTCTCTTTTTCTCCACTCTTTCTCCCTCTTTCTCTCTCTCTCTCTCTCACACACACACTTTTATATACAAATATATATTACTTTTTTATTATAAACTGAAGTTTGAATAGACATCCTTGCTTTTTGATGTGATGGCTTAACCTGGCTTAATTGGTAAGGCACTTTTGGATTAAAAGTCGCTTCCATGATTAAAAAGGGAATACGTCCTGAGTATGACGATAAACTACATCCGCGTCCTGGGTAAGACGATAAACTACATCCGATAGCAAGGACTCTGATCAGGAGGTTTTGAGGAGCGTGGGACCGACTCTTAATTGCTGGTGTTCCCCGGTCTACCCGGGGTGGTAGCACCTATCAGGGTCCCAACAATGGGCAAATAGTAAACCACCAAACTGGGGTCAAAACACTATGAAAGTGTAAAAATAGGTTTTAATACGAGCAATACATTTTCTGAAAAAAATATTACCAGCAATACATTTTCGAAACAAAAAGAAAATATTACCAGCAATAAAAATCTTGTCGACATTAAATAACCCATTGAGGTTGATATACCGTAAAACATAACAAACCAAACCAAATCAAACCAAAGAAGGAATGCAGGTTTGATTCTTGTATTTTCATTTTCTAGCATTTCTAGATCACTAAATCGGTAGGCATTAATTTCACTAAAACATCAGGAAGAGGCAACTGAAGTTTCTAGAACAGATAATGAGGAAGGGGGGCCTGGAGAATGTGATACTCACGTGTCGAATAGAGGGGGAAGAGAGACAAGGGAAAACAACACTTTCACGTTCACTCTCTGTACTCACCTTAACATTAACACCTTGCTTGATTAAACCACTGCTGTGGCCTGGGATTGAACTAACTAAACTTTGGGTCTAGTCACCGGATCTAACCAACGTCTTTATCCACTTTATCATGTGTGAGTTCAATACGAGGCCACAGCAGTGGTGAATCAAAAACTTGGATAGTTAAAGGGAAATAACGTGTGACAGACCTGGTGGGCTTAAGCAAGTGGATGACAGAACGTGGTCTGGGGGAAGGAAGCGGAGGGAAAGAATTTGTTGAGAGCTGCAAGGGAAAAAGGGGGGGGGAGCCATGATCGCCTACGTCCTGAAAGGACATGGCACATAAAAAGAAAAAGAAAGCATGTGCAAATGTAACGTTTTACCGGCATGAGAAATAAAGTTAAATCTAAAAATTAGAATTACTTATGTCGAAAAATGTTATAGTTTTGAATATTATAGCGGCTTGTGCATAATATAAAAAACAACACACACACACACACACACACACACACACACACACACACACACACACACAAACAAACAAACACATATGAAGTTGTCTTATACACTGGTATCGCAATATACACAAGTATATGAACAAAGTCGGCACAGTGGAGTGATGGATAGCGGTTTGGATTGAGGAATCGGAGAGCCGAGTTCGAAATCCAGTCGAATTCTTTACATTCACTTACGTGTTAATACCCTTGGATGAATCCTATTCCTCGCAGGACAGAACGAGCTCTATAGCCTTGGATGGCAACTGGTCTAACGCAGAAAGAAATGGCAACCTACTGCGGGAAAAAATCTGCCTCGTCAGTTATGTATCGAAAGGTGTATAATCGCTTAAGCTTGTAACACGCATGGCACATAACTGACTGATATGAACAAATCTGATTTTTCACAAAGAATTCGCACTATACACGAAATAGCCTTGAGGGTCAAGCAGATCAGGAACCGACATCCCAGACACCAGCATATATGATTTGATTATAGTGGTAAAGTCTTTGTGCAGAACCAAGACTTTCTGAAGGGCCGAATGCAGAGACCTGGTGCACTACATGCCACAAAATCTCCAAACAACCCTCCGCATGTTTTGAATTCAGAGTTGTCCTTCTTCTAGACTAGTTTGCCAACCAAGGCTATAAAACCAAGTCTGTCTTGGCAGGAGAATACCTTTCCCAAGGGTTAATACCCGTAAGTGAATGTAATGGATTTGACTGGAATTCGAACTATCCACAACTCCACTCTGGCTCCTGTTTGTACTTTATATGTTTATAGCAATAGCAAAAAATGTAATGTTTATATAGTAATAGCAAATTATGTCAGAGAGAAAAAAAAGCGATAATTGTTTAAAAATTACAAATATATGTTGTAAAAATTATTTTTGAATATTATTATTAAGAGTTTTTTTTCGTTGTTTTTTTTTTTTTTAATGAAATCTATTTTGACAAACCAAGAAAAAAACAATTTAACTAGAGTAAAAAAAAAAGAAAAAAATACGGTGAAGATGATTGCCTTTCATTTTGCAGACGTTCATAGTTTACAAATGACGCTGTCGTTTTAAAAATTCTCTCCTCTTGTTATATTTGCGCGATTGATAAACGGAAATATAATAAAATAGAATGAAAAAAAAAAAGTTGACAGATCGTTCGATATAATCAACTCGAATTTATCAATCTTTCATTTGCATTAAGAACGAAAGGCTTAACTGTTGACGTAAACAACCGTTATTAATGAAGATACTCAACTGAAAATCTTTCGTAGGTTTTGAGAATAAAAAAATCTCCTGACAAGGCCAACAGGAATATTTGATTGATCATTTTTTTTGGGAAATTTATTATGCAACTTATATTTCTCCAGCTATTTCTGTGTGTTGCGAAGTAAATTTCAACAGGTCTGCACAATATTATTTTCAGCTACGATTATTGACGATTATTGTTACGCAAGAGGACAAAATTCAAATATATATGCTATAAACCCGATCAGCTTATAAATAATAATTTAAACTGGGCACTTATTGACGTCACTCTTGTAGTCTTGTACCAGACAAGGTTAAAATCAATTGATTCAAGGCAAAAAAAGTAGATAAAATCCCAGCTTCTTCCCAGATGTAAACGAAATCAGTCTCATAATTAAATTTAAAATTCAATGAATTTTTAATTCAAATTTTAATGTCAAATTAATATTTTCTTCACATAAAGTCATGTCTTATAGAATACTACAACTCCTTACCTACACCCTTGTGCAAATTGAAACAAAACGAATAATTCCGTTATTATTTGCTTTTTTTTCCAATGAAACATGGCCCAGTGCACATGTTAATACCGCGTATGTCCATTCCACGAAGTTGTTCCTTGTAGACTGACCACAGATTCTCGATTGGATTTAAATCAGGAGAGTTTTCATGCCAGTCTATAGTACTTTGATTTGCTGACTGGTAAGGCTTGCCAGTGTGTTCGTATGTCCATTCCACGAAGTCATTCCTTGAAGATTGAACACAGATTCTCGATTGCATTTAAATCAGGACAGTTTTCATGCCAGTCGATAGTACTTTGATTTGCTCACAGGTAAGGCTTGCCAGCGTGTTCGTACAGCGTTACAATTTTCGTACGCTTCCTTGAAGTAACGGCCATCGCAGACAATGACCGTAGGACAACTAATCGACAGCCGAGACAATAGTGTCTGGGCGTGATGAAAATCTGATGCAATCCCGGATGACGCAATATTTTTCAAGGTCAAATGAATTTCAACGTACACCCTGAAAATAGATCCATATTACTGCACACCACTGCAAACATGGCACAGTGGATAAAGGCGTTGGTTAGATCCAGTGACAGGACCCAAAGGGTGTGAGTTCAATACCCGGTTACGGCAGTGGAGAACTTTCAGAGGGAAATTAACAGGAGATAACTGATAACTGACATCCATTAAAAACATGGCACGTGGAACTAGAACAGTCTACCCCAGTGAGCGAAATAAAGGGTTCAGTTTGACTTTCCAACCACCTGAAGAAGTCCGAAAATATGGCGCGATGACAACGTAAATAGCCCTCATCTCAGAAACGTTAAAGCAAAATAAATATGATGAGGACAATAGTCTAATGAATAATGTAAATCGTTGTAATAAATATGGCGACAAAGATGAGGACAATAGTCCAAATAATGTAAATCGTGTACATAATACCTCATCTCAGAAATATAGACAGATACTGAAAGGCCGAAACATTGTAATAAATATGGCGACAAAGATGAGGACAATAGTCCAAATAATGTAAATAGTGTACATAATACCTCATCTCAGAAATATAGACAGATACTGAAAGGCCGAAACTTGAATAAATATGGCCGAAACATTGTAATAAATATGGCGACAAAGGCCGATGAGATGACAATAGTCCAAATAATGTAAATAGTGTACATAATACCTCATCTCAGAAATATAGACAGATACTTGAAAAATATGGCAAAGAAACATTAGTCCAAATAATAAAATAAATATGAAAGGCGAAACGTTGTAAACAAAGATGAGGACAATAGTCCAAATAAAATGTAAATAGTCAGTATAGACAGATACTGAAAGGCCGAAACATTGTAATAAATATGGCCAAAGATCATCTCCAAATAATGAAATATAGACAGATACTGAAAGGCCGAAACATTCCAAATAATAAATATGGCGACAAAGATGAGGACAATAGTCTCAAATAATGTAAATAGTGTACATAATAATGTAAATAGTGTACCTCATCTCAGAAATATAGACATCTACTGAAAGGCAGAAATATAGAAAGGCCGAAACGTTGTAATAAATATGGCGACAAAGATGAGGACAGATACTGAAAGGCCGAAACATTGTAATAAATATGGCAACAAAGATGAGGGACAATAGTCCAAATAATGTAAATAGTGTACATAATACCTCATCTCAGAAATATAGACAGATACTGAAAAATATGGCCAAAGAAACATTGTAATAAATATGGCGACAAAGATGAGGACAATAGTCCAAATAATGTAAATAGTGTACATAAAATAATGTAAATAGTGTACTCATCTCAGAAATATAGACAGATACTGAAAGGCTGAAACGTTGTAATAAATATGGCAACAAAGATGAGGACAATACTCCAAATAATGTAAATAGTGTACATAATACCTCATCTCAGAAATATAGACAGATACTGAAAGGCCGAAACGTTGTAATAAATATGGCGACAAAGATGAGGACAATAGTCCAGAATAATTGTAAAAATAGGCGACAAAGATGTACATAATACCTCATCTCAGAAATATAGACAGATACTGAAAGGATGAAACGTTGTAAAAAAAATATGGCAATACAAAGATGAGGACAATAGTCCAAATAATGTAAATAAATAATGTAAATAGTACATAATACCTCATCTCAGAAATATAGACAGATACTGAAAGGCCGAAACGTTGTAATAAATATGGCGACAAGGATGAGGACAATAGTCCGAATAATGTAAATAGTGTACATAATACCTCATCTCAGAAATATAGACAGATACTGAAAGGCCGAAACGTTGTAATAAATGGCAAATAATGTAAAGATGAGGACAATAGTCCAAAATAAAAAGATGTAAATAATGTGTACATACATACTGAAAGGCCGAAACGTTGTAATAAATATGGCATCTCAGAAATATAGCCAGATACTGAAAGGCCGAAACATTGTAATAAATATGGCGACAAAGATGAGGACAATAGTCCAAATAATGTAAATAGTGTACATAATACCTCATCTCAGAAATATAGACAGATACTGAAAGGCCGAAACGTTGTAATAAATATGGCAACAAAGATGAGGACAATAGTCCAAATAATGTAAATAGTGTACATAATACCTCATCTCAGAAATATAGACAGATACTGAAAGGCCGAAACGTTGTAATAAATATGGCAACAAAGATGAGGACAATAGTCCAAATAATGTAAATAGTGTACATAATACCTCATCTCAGAAATATAGACAGATACTGAAAGGCCGAAACGTTGTAATAAATATGGCGACAAAGATGAGGACAATAGTCCGAATAATGTAAATGTAAATAGTGTACATAATACCTCATCTCAGAAATATAGACAGATACTGAAAGGCCGAAACGTTGTAATAAATATGGCAACAAAGATGAGGACAATAGTCCAAATAATGTAAATAGTGTACATAATACCTCATCTCAGAAATATAGACAGATACTGAAAGGCCGAAACGTTGTAATAAATATGGCAACAAAGATGAGGACAATAGTCCAAATAATGTAAATAGTGTACATAATACCTCATCTCAGAAATATAGACAGATACTTTTTTCTGTATCCATGCAAAGTTCAGTAATTTTATAGTTACCTATAGACGATAATGGCTATGTCCCCCCATTCACATAAATACACTTGGTTGGTCTGCATTTGGAGATTCATTGTGGAATTCACTTGACGAAATTCTAGCAGTTGACTACTTCTACTACGGCAAATCTTCTATGTGTTGTTCTTGTCCCAAGTATTATCGCTCATTACCAACCTTCGTTTGATTATTCTATTCAGTAACCTTCCCTAGGTTATAACAGTTGGGTTCTGAGATCTTAATGTAAATAGAGGGGAACTATTAGAAAAATTTAAAGAAAATTGTTGCAATGAATATTTACTCAACCTCAGAGAAGAGTGTAAAGGACTGCATGAGATTATCACAGTAAAATCCATGTTGTTGAAATTGTGCTAATTAAGAACTCAGCTAAAGCCAAACCATTCTGGCAACTGGGAAGGGTCACAAAATAACATTTGGAAAGTGATGAAGAGGTTCGCTCTGCTGTCGTAATGAAAACAGTTGATACACTATCTAAAATACTTATTTCCATCGGAATTGTCCCTGACCCATAACCAGAAAATGCATCACAAGAAAGAAAGGCCGATGTCAGGCCTAAAAGAAAAAATAAACGTAATATAGACTCTGACATTTTTTTACTCTTAATTTTACTAAAATAAAATAAAGTCATTCATATTCTCTGTACTGACAGAATAATATGGCCAGAATAATGCCAAAGAATCCCCGGGCAATCTTTTTATATTTTTGTTACTGACCTTTCTTATATCTGAATATTTAATGCAGTTATCATCGTAAACTGAATATCACACTAACAAAGTGATTAACTGTGAACACAAGTGACATCCTGATTGACGAAATGGTTGCATATGAAAGTGTATTTAACTAGGCAATATGCGTTGATGTTCAGTAAATGTTTTCTTCCTTGTTGGGAATATATGAGAAATAAGATATTACATGATAATCTACCCTTGGCAATTTAAGGTTAGCCAATTAGCTCACGATTGGTGAAATTTTCTACCTTTTTTAAACAACTCTTTTACTCTTGGTACGCACTTCGGAATGACCACATGCTGAACGGGTCATCTCTACACCCTGTCACCAAAGAGTCCGTACCTGATGCGAACATCAACTTACTGTCAGCAGATAAGTTTTGTGGCAGACACCATTAAGTTTGCAAGGACCCATTTGTAATATTGATTAATATAATTTGTACAAAATTATTGATTAATATAATTTGTACACCCTGAAGGGACATGGCATAGATGACTACTCTGAATTCAAACGCATAGAGAAGACAACAGGAAACCACTCCATTATCTTTCCCAAGATGTCATGGCAATTCACAGATAATAAAGAAAAAGGAATCTGTGGAGAGCCATGATCCCTTACAGCCTGAAGGGACATGGCATAGATTACTCTGAATTCAAAACCATGGAGAAGACAAAAGGGAAACCACTCCACTATCTTTCCCAAGAAGTCATGGCAATTCACAGATAATAAAGAAAAAGGAATCTGTGGAGAGCCATGATCACCTACATCCTGAAGGGACATGGCATAGATGACTACTCTGAATTCAAAACCATGGAGAAGGTAACGGGAAACCACTCCACTCTCTTTCCCAAGAAGTCATGGCAATTCACAGATAATAAAGAAAAAGGAATCTGTGGAGAGCCATGATCACCTACATCCTGAAGCGACATGGCATAGATGACTACTCTGAATTCAAAACCATGGAGAAGGCAAAGGGAAACCACTCCACTCTCTTTCCCAAGAAGTCATGGCAATTCACAGATAATAAAGAAAAAGGAATCTGTGGAGAGCCATGATCACCTACATCCTGAAGGGACATGGCATAGATGACTACTCTGAATTCAAAACCATGGAGAAGGCAACGGGAAACCACTCCACTATCTTTCCCAAGAAGTCATGGCAATTCACAGATAATAAAGAAAAAGGAATCTGTGGAGAGCCACGATCACCTACATCCTGAAGGGACATGGCATAGATGACTACTCTGAATTCAAAACCATGGAGAAGGCAACGGGAAAACACTCCTCTATCTTTCCCAAGAAGTCATGGCAATTCACAGATAATAAAGAAAAAGGAATCTGTGGAGAGCCATGATCACCTACATCCTGAAGCGACATGGCATAGATGACTACTCTGAATTCAAAACCATGCAGAAGGCAAAGGGAAACCACTCCACTCTCTTTCCCAAGAATCATGGCAATTCACAGATAATAAAGAAAAAGGAATCTGTGGAGAGCCATGATCACCTACATCCTGAAGGGACATGACATAGATGACTACTCTGAATTCAAAACAATGGAGAAGTCAACAGGAAACCATCGACTATCTTTCCCAAGAAGTCATGGCAATTCACAGATAATAAAGAAAAAGGAATCTGTGGAGAGCCATGATCACCTACATCCTGAAGGGACATGGCATAGATGACTACTCTGAATTCAAAACCATGGAGAAGGCAACGGGAAACCACTCCACTATCTTTCCCAAGAAGTCATGGCAATTCACAGATAATAAAGAAAAAGGAATCTGTGGAGAGCCATGATCACCTACATCCTGAAGCGACATGGCATAGATGACTACTCTGAATTCAAAACCATGGAGAAGGCAAAGGGAAACCACTCCATTTTCTTTCCCAAGAAGTCATGGCAATTCACAGATAATAAAGAAAAAGGAATCTGTGGAGAGCCATGATCACCTACATCCTGAAGGGACATGGCATAGATGACTACTCTGAATTCAAAACCATGGAGAAGGCAACGGGAAACCACTCCACTATCTTTCCCAAGAAGTCATGGCAATTCACAGATAATAAAGAAAAAGGAATCTGTGGAGAGCCATGATCACCTACATCCTGAAGGGACATGGCATAGATGACTACTCTGAATTCAAAACCATGGAGAAGGCAACGGGAAACCACTCCACTATCTTTCCCAAGAAGTCATGGCAATTCACAGATATTAAAAAAAAGGAATCTGTGGAGAGCCATGATCACCTACATCCTGAAGCGACAAGGCATAGATGACTACTCTGAATTCAAACGCATAGGGAAGACAACAGGAAACCACTCCATTATCTTTCCCAAGAAGTCATGGCAATTCACAGATAATAAAGAAAAAGGAATCTGTGGAGAGCCATGATCACCTACATCCTGAGGGGACATGGCATAGATGACTACTCTGAATTCAAAACCATGGAGAAGGCAAAGGAAACCACTCCACTCTCTTTCCCAAGAAGTCATGGCAATTCACAGATAATAAAGAAAAAGGAATCTGTGGAGAGCCATGATCACCTACATCCTGAAGGGACATGGCATAGATGACTACTCTGAATTCAAAACCATGGAGAAGGCAAAGGAAAACCACTCCACTCTCTTTCCCAAGAAGTCATGGCAATTCACAGATAATAAAGAAAAAGGAATCTGTGGAGAGCCATGATCACCTACATCCTGAAGGGACATGGCATAGATGACTACTCTGAATTCAAAACCATGGAGAAGGCAATGGGAAACCACTCCACTATCTTTCCCAAGAAGTCATGGCAATTCACAGATAATAAAGAAAAAGGAATCTGTGGAGAGCCATGATCGCCTACATCCTGAAGCGACATGGCATAGATGACTACTCTGAATTCAAAACCATGGAGAAGGCAAAGGGAAACCACTCCACTCTCTTTCCCAAGAAGTCATGGCAATTCACAGATAATAAAGAAAAAGGAATCTGTGGAGAGCCATGATCACCTACATCCTGAAGGGACATGGCATAGATGACTACTCTGAATTCAAAACCATGGAGAAGGCAACGGGAAACCACTCTACTATCTTTCCCAAGAAGTCATGGCAATTCACAGATAATAAAGAAAAAGGAATCTGTGGAGAGCCATGATCACCTACATCCTGAAGGGACATGGCATAGATGACTACTCTGAATTCAAAACCATGGAGAAGGCAAAGGAAACCACTCCACTCTCTTTCCCAAGAAGTCATGGCAATTCACAGATAATAAAGAAAAAGGAATCTGTGGAGAGCCATGATCACCTACATCCTGAAGCGACATGGCATAGATGACTACTCTGAATTCAAACGCATAGAGAAGACAACAGGAAACCACTCCATTATCTTTCCCAAGAAGTCATGGCAATTCACAGATAATAAAGAAAAAGGAATCTGTGGAGAGCCATGATCACCTACATCCTGAAGGGACATGGCATAGATGACTACTCTGAATTCAAAACCATGGAGAAGGCAAAGGGAAACCACTCCACTCTCTTTCCCAAGAAGTCATGGCAATTCACAGATAATAAAGAAAAAGGAATCTGTGGAGAGCCATGATCACCTACATCCTGAAGGGACATGGCATAGATGACTACTCTGAATTCAAAACCATGGAGAAGGCAATGGAAACCACTCCACTATCTTTCCCAAGAAGTCATGGCAATTCACAGATAATAAAGAAAAAAAGAATCTGTGGAGAGCCATGATCACCTACATCCTGAAGGGACATGGCATAGATGACTACTCTGAATTCAAAACCATGGAGAAGGCAACGGAAACCACTCCACTATCTTTCCCAAGAAGTCATGGCAATTCACAGATAATAAAGAAAAAGGAATCTGTGGAGAGCCATGATCACCTACATCCTGAAGGGACATGGCATAGATGACTACTCTGAATTCAAAACCATGGAGAAGGCAACGGGAAACCACTCCACTATCTTTCCCAAGAAGTCATGGCAATTCACAGATAATAAAGAAAAAGGAATCTGTGGAGAGCCATGATCACCTACATCCTGAATGGACATGGCATAGATGACTACTCTGAATTCAAACGCATAGAGAAGACAACAGGAAACCACTCCATTATCTTTCCCAAGAAGTCATGGCAATTCACAGATAATAAAGAAAAAGGAATCTGTGGAGAGCCATGATCACCTACATCCTGAATGGACATGGCATAGATTACTACTCTGAATTCAAAACCATGGAGAAGGCAACGGGAAACCACTCCACTATCTTTCCCAAGAAGTCATGGCAATTCACAGATAATAAAGAAAAAGGAATCTGTGGAGAGCCATGATCACCTGCATCCTGAAGGAACATGGTATAGATGACTACTCTGAATGACGTCTTGGGAAAGATAGTGGAGTGGTTTCCCTTTGCCTTCTCCATGGTTTTGAATTGTAGTAGTGTCTAATGAAGCGAACCATTAGGAAAATGTATGAGTTTAAAGGAAATTTCAATAAGTTGATAGATTTGTCGAGAAAGTTGTTGTCTCTGTGTATTTTGCTGACAAGGACCGGCTGAGCAGGAACAGGTGACGCGTCCTCTCCGACCTGTCAGTAATTGTCGGTTGACAAGTTATTTTTGTCGCTAACAAATTAAAGAGGAATTTTTTTTTTTCAATGTAAGGAATCTGGGGGCGAGCGACGAAACGATTGTTTTGACAAGGTGCCAATAGAAAAAAAAAAAAAAGAAAAGATTATTACGTGGCAGGAATATCGATTTTCAAGTCTGGGTCGCGTGAGGACAAAGCACAGGCAAACTTCCATAGAGAGACAAAAAGAGAGAAGCAGAATTTTTAATTGGGTTAAGGGATGTCTTCTAATCTCAGAGCGGCTTTTGTAACCCAACCTTCTCTCATTGAGTCCTTTTAGTTCAGCTGTCCCCAAAGATCAGGCCGCAGAGCATTTGGTACCGGGTCGCACAGAAAGAATGAAAGTGTTTTTTTAAAAATTTTATTGACTATCGCGATCTTAATTATTGTGTTTTGTTACAGGCGAGACCGACACCGACCCCCACCGGGTCTGTGGGAAAATTGCCTTGCATGGTACCGGTCCTTTACGCAAAAAAAGGTTGGGGACCCCTGCTTTACCACTCAAATGTGTGCGAGTGTGTCTCGTTGCCTGGGCACCCCGTTTACACATGATGATTCTGTTGTCCTGATTTCTAGGTAGATATCTCTGGATTCACTTCATATGGTATACCCGTATTTTCATTTTTTTATTGTTTCAGTAAGCCTCTATTTTAAATGGCTCTTGAGCACCATTGTTTTTTACTAAAAAATCCCTCCTAGCCACCCGTAATAAATGTATTTCGTTATTTATTACGTTCAAATGTGAACTCTAATTCTACCAATAACACCTGCCCCTCTGCAGCTGCTCAATCTTACCTTTGC
This sequence comes from Acanthosepion pharaonis, assembly GCA_903632075.3. Classification (NCBI taxonomy): domain Eukaryota; kingdom Metazoa; phylum Mollusca; class Cephalopoda; order Sepiida; family Sepiidae; genus Acanthosepion; species Acanthosepion pharaonis. The sequence continues at coordinate 536,621 of CAHIKZ030001066.1, read as the reverse complement.
CGCCTCGACGGTGTTCAGAAGCATTTATGCGGTCTTGTAGTTGATGAATTATCTCCAATCCTACAATCTCTTTCCCCAGAGACTAAACGTTGCAAACATATCGTTACTCTATCATGGAAAATACTCTGAAAAGTTACATTCTTTAGTTCTACCAGTTCAGAAGTTTACAACTACGTCCTGTCTTGCCATATACACAGAGTCAAACCATCCACATTTCATTCGTATACCATTTGTAAGGAAGAAGTTCCATTCGGACATCTCCCCAAGAATATGTATTTTCTTTTAATCATTTCACTCCAAGCAAAGCGATAATGCCACTTAGATACAAGCGGTAAATGGGAGTGGAAGAAAATGAGAAGACATTTGTGAAGAGAAAGGACAATAAAAGAACAGGTTTCAGGAAGACAGAAGATGGCGATAATGCCACTAAAACGCAAACGCTTACTGGGAGTGAAAGAGAATAAGAAGACTTTGGTGAGGAGAAAGGACAATAAAAGAACAGGTTTGATGAAGCCGATTGATGCTGCATTTAAATTTTTAAAGATTGTAGGTGGCAGTGGAGCAGAAATCATGAGCGGAGTTTCACAGGTGAGTAGTCTGAAGAAAGAAACTATTAGAATAGAACTTACGGTTGCATCTAGTTTATTAAATAGTAAAACGAAGAGACCAAACAGCCAATCTAGTAGTACACTTAAATTCATGCGGGGAAGGTACCAAGGAAGAATGTCCATCAGAAAAATTGCCATGAAAATATTTATAGAAAAGACACAGGAAAGCCACGTTACGGCGGTGGGGAAAGTGAATGAAGTTCAGATGCCGGGCCAGGACTAATAATATTGCAAACCCTTTTTTTTTATTTTGTCGAGAATCTCGAGAAACCCGAGCGCAGGATCAGATGTGGCAGCAATATTCAATGCTCGAACGAATGGTAGATTTATATGAACGTGCAAGATTGATTCTGATGATTCAGAATTGTCTGATGCGACACAGTGAACCAACTTTCCTAGCAGGAAACTTAGCAATAGATTCAATATAATCACATCAGTTCATATCAGGGGAAAACGTGAGACCAGGAAGTTGCGATGAGTTGCTGTCTTGGAGGTTAGCATCAGCCTTGATGATCAAAGGCAAAAAAGGTATCTATGGGCATTGAAAGATAATAGTTTCCTTTTGCTTCAACCACAGTTCCTTGGCTGTATCTGTACCCCATGGATTAAACTGTTAACTGCGGATGAGAATATACATCATTGCACTACCGAAGACACGATTCTGCAGTATGGAGTTCTGTTACCGGAATTCGTCATAATTTGGCTGAACCAATACAGTGCCATGAATGTTAATTTAATTAAACAAGAATCGTTTAAACAACTATTAAACCATCAAATTTGGCATCAGGCTACATTTCTAGAGAACCCAGAAAGAACTTATAAGCAATGGTTTGTGGGTATGAGTTGCTAGTCATCACGATCTCAATATCAAGAGACATGATTACCGATGGGATGTCCTTTATCTCTATCTGTTCATGTGCTTGCAAAGCCACAAACGTTATTGTGATTAAGTTTCGAATTATATTAAATATTAATTTTTTAAATTTAAAGGAAAATCTTTTATTTTTTCACTCGTAAATATGTTATACAATTCGTATATATAGACTGAATTGATTAGAAATCTGCATAGAATAAGTTAAAATAGTTTTAAGATTGCAAACACAGGAACAGAGAGATAGAAGCAAGAAGAAAATAAAGGAAAAAGTAATATTATTAATCGTACTTTTCCAGTAGGAAAGAATGGAAAAGAAGCGACGCGAAGAGAAGAGAAGAAAAAAAGAGAATAAATAAATACAAAGGATAAGGGAAAGAGAGAGAGAGATATATAGAATATAAGAAAAAGAAAGAAAGAATAGAGTAGAGAAAGAAAAGAAAAATAAATAGAGAGGATCAGAATACGGAATAAAGAATAGAGAGGTAAAGAAAGAAAGAACGGAATAGAGAAAGAAAAAGAATAAAAAAGAAAAAAAGAAGAAAGCGCCAAAGAATTCGGGCAAACAGACATACAAAATGGCGTCCTTGAAGCTTGTATGGAGATGAACTATCCGCCATGTTGTGTACTCCTGTTCCATTTGGAAAGAGTACAATCGACAAACTCGCATATTCTCTATTGTGTCATCGCCATGATGCAGTTACGTCATGGAAATTTCCACTGAATTGACTTCTTTTCTTCTTTTACTTTCTTTTTTTTTGTCGTCTTTCTCATTTCTTCAGGACATTTTCGTTCTGTTATTGTTTTGTCCTTACTCATACACAATGTTTTATTATTCTACAAATTAGATTTTCTTTCAGTTTGAATCTGCCATCGCCCACTTTTCCTCGCCTTTTATTATTTAATTTTATTTCATTACTTTATTCATTTTTTTTTTCACTTTCGCCATCAAATCATTTTTTTATTTGTTTCTTTTTCTCTTTCATTTTCCCTACACTTGCTTTTCAGTTGTTCATTCCATCAAAAATGTTTCTTTGCAAAATTTCGTTCATTTTTTGTTTCCCTTAACCACTTTTTTTTTTAATTCTTTTTATTTTTTCTTTCTTTCTCTGTTTTTCTTTCCCCGTTTTTCATTTTTCGGTTTCATTCTTCGTCCAGATTTATTTCATTCTCTTCAAAATTTCTCTTCTTTCTCCAGCCTTTCCATGCATTTTTTCCATACATTTTTCCTTTATTCGTTCTTTTTAGCTAACAACTAGATTTTTTCTTTCCTTTTTTTTTTCTTTCCTATTTCTCATTCGTTATTTTGCAATTTTTTTTCGGTGTTAATTTAATTATACCAATTTTTTACGGCGCATGTTCCATGTAACGCATTGGCTGCACTAATAACATTATCGACTCGACTTTTACCTACCAACCTACCTACCTACTCTTTACCAATCCATTTTTATTATTTATGGCTCTCTTTCTTACCCCCCCCATCCTTCTCTCCTTCCTTTGATTTCCCTCTCTCTATTGATCTTATTTCCCTCTCTAATATTCTCCTAATTCTCTCTTCCCCATTCCTTGTTATCTGCTTATGCTATCTCTTTGATTTCCTAGACCCTTTCTATCACTCCCCTCTCTTTGATTTCCTAGGCCCTTTCTATCACTCCCCTCTCTTTGATTTCCTAGACCCTTTCTATCACTCCTCTCTCTTTTTCTCGCCCTCCCGTTTTTCTGCCAAGCTCTTTACAAATTTAGCCCACTCTCGTTCTATTTGTGTGCCTATCGTAAATTTCTCTCTCTCTTTGTCTACGTCCCCTCTAATTATATTTCTACCCACTCTCTCTGTAACGCCCTTCCTATCAATTTCTAGCTACCCCCTTACTCCGTCCAAACCACCCAGCGTATCAAATTCTTTAAATTCCCACTACTCCCCCTTTCTATTCATCTGTCAACACAACCTGTCTATCAAATTAGTTTTTCTCTTTCCCACTCCTTCTTCGCTACCTTTCTATTAGTTTCTTTTATTTTCCCTCCTTTCTATTGACCTGCCTATCAGATCCACTTCCCCTCTGTCTATAATTATCTACATATTAGAATCTTCTCACGACATTCTATCCATCTGCCTCTCAGCCACTCCCTTCTTTCTATCAAACAGTCACCCTATCAAATTTCTCTGCCACCCTCTCTATACTATTTTTCTATCACAATCACTTTTGTTGTAACCCCTCCCTCTATAACTTCCTGTCTCTTACATTCCTTTCTCTTCTCACACTTTCGCTCTCTTCACCTCCCTCTATAAATCACATTCTATACTTACCCCATTCCAACGCGTAAACACAACCAACCAATCACAATCGCTGTTATCTCTCTTTTTGCTCTATTAACCCACTCTCTGCTATTTCATATATTTTCTGCACATTTGCCTTCTCGCTATTTCCGATTATAGTATCTTCCTCTGACTGCTGCACACTCCCATTTATCCGCTATTCAGCTCGCGGCTGACTCATTGTGTTAAACTAAAAAAGCGGAGGAAGGAAGGGGGAAGGGTGGAAAGGAAGGAAAGGAAGGTAGGAAGGAAGGAAGGAAAGGGAGGAAGAAGAAAGGAAAGGAAGGAAGGAAAGGAAACGGAAAGAAAAGAAAGCAAACCAAGCGAAGGAAGGTAGGTAGGTCGGTAAAGCGGAAGGAAGTGGCAAACGTTCAGATTTCCTTATATGGTAAGATATCACAGACTGGCGTATCACACGCGAAAACTGAGTTGGAGATGGGGGCTGTTTCATGGAGGAGGGAAGAAAAAGAGGGGGATCAACATGGAGAAAGATATATTTAAAATGGGGGAAAATTTTTCTTATTGGATTTCGTGATTATAACTGTTTATGCGTGATTGTGGATGTGTGTTTGACTTGAGTGCAAGACTTACCTAGGACTAGCTAAATTTGGCACAGGGCCATGGATTTTATTTCTATGCATCCAGGGAGGATAAAATACAGTATTAATCAATTAACCAGCATGTTTATCATTACATCTCAATAGCCTAGTGGATTAAAGCATTGGTTGGTCAATTTGGCGGAAATAGCAGTTGTTATTTCAATCTTCAGGCCTGGCACACCTAGACTCAGTGGAAACGGGGGCAAACACTAACTGAGTAGTACCAAATAAGAACTAGACGACGTCTCCCCTAGAAATGGGCAGTAGAACGAATACACTCTAACCCCATATTTTAACATTTAGTGCTCGGCATCATTTATAAATATTACTACCCCTTTTACTGTATATGGAATCCCCTCAAAATATAGTGTTTTATATATTTGAAATTGCAGTAACCTGGCTCACAATTTCACTCAAGATTGTTTTAGGTGTTGCCATAGAACAGGGATGAGCAACCTTTTGGAGAGAGCGGGGCAGGAAGCTATGCATTGTCTTGGAGGAGGGTCATGATATCAAATGTATTTTAACAAATTGTTTCGATCACAGATTGCTATTTTTTCCAGATAGCTGCCTTCGTCTGGAAATTAAAAAACAAACAAACAAAAAAACAACAAACAATGCTATTTTTTTTTAAAACAAGGTTCCGTCGGAGTTAGCTCCTCCTTAGTTCCTTAATCCTTCACCAGTGGTATCTCTCCCTTTGCTATAAATACTGGGTGACCTTTTGCCTCGATCTCTCTTTTTTTTCCCCCAGGCTTTGGGCCGTATCCCACCTCGCGTGGAGGTGAGGTAATTCTTTCTCTTCTTTCTTCATTTCAGCTAATACCAATATGTGAGCTCTCACCAATACAGTGTTTCCCAAAATCTGGGAACACGCTAAGAACAATACCAATACACGTACATACGAACACTTACCACAATACAAGTACATAATATTCACCATACAAACTCAATGTAATTGTCCATGTGCTTGTAACTTGTTGTTAATACATATATTTGTTTGTATATAATTATTGGTCTTTTTTGTTTTCTTTGTCTTCTTTGGACTTAAGTCCAACATTCTCGTGTAGCTGGAACGGCTATCAGGAAATTTTAACCCACGTGAATTGTTTACATCTTCACTCTACGGCCCTCTACAGTTCTTTATTTTAGTACAGGATAACAACAATAAAAAAAACTGCAAATTCCTTACTTCAAACGAAATTAGAAATCGCAAATTATTTAACGAGACACTTATTTCTGTTTATTATTTGATAAATTCTCCACATCAAATGAAATATTTGTCGATGACAGGAGCAAAACATCATCTAGGTGGTCATCACCCAACCCTATTCTTAAATGACTTTTAGTAGATTTCATTTTCGAAAAAGTGATGTTCACAAGTATATGTACTTCCAAATAATGATGCCATCATTTTCGCATTATTTAATAGACTTTTCTATTTCCTGCTTGTCAAAATATATTTCTTGTAGAAGTCGGCAGTGGATTCGGAATAAAATTTTCATTTCAAAAATTCGTCGCATTGTAAACCAATTAACTCCAAATTATATTTTTTTCTGCAACTTGCTCCAGAAATTAATTACATAATTAGTGTCCATGTATTAAGCTGGCAAGCCGAACAAAAATCCTTTGCGGCGGCCGGGGGTAGACCGGCGGCCGGGGGTAGACCGGCGGCCGGGGGTTACCGACTCTTGCCCTAGAAGGATATGACTACACAAGCAAGAAATTAAAATTCAATTTGCATTGGCAGGGCTAACATGTTGCTTGACGAAAATGGTCACCTACAGAGTGCTAAAGGTTTTAAATAAAGGGTTCAGTTCGAATTTATCTGAAGGTTACCTGTACCTGATCAACGATTATCAAGATCACAAATAAAACTTTACCAAATGGCATATATATATATATATATATATATATATATATATATATATATATATATATATATATGTGTGTGTGTGTGTGTGTGTGTGTGTGTGTGAATGTAGAATAAAGTGTTTTTAAATCCTTTATTCTACATTCAACACCATCACTTGATAAGTTGAAACAAAATGGCTATTTTTGTAGTGATGCTATAATTTTCGAATAAATGATTATATTTGCTCTACTCTGTATTGAGCATTCTTTTAAGAATAGTATTTGTTGGTTATTGGAATAGTGAAATACTTACATAATAACGACAATGGCAATAAAAATGAGAAAACATTTAACTAAAAGGGAAAATAATCAAGTGTTGGCTTTCCCCACTACCTTAAACAAAAGGGTAGGAAGGAAACTTCCGTCAATATTAGAAATAGCGATCAGAGTGAGAAGTCTGATTTCTTGAAAAACTTTCAAGAAAAAACGATTTTATACATTTGAAGTGACAGCAACGCTAACTGTTCAGTCAATTAATGGCGAAAGCTTTCTGCGTGGAAACGGTTAGTTTCATTACGATATAGATGCATTGAATCCTGTTGCCATATCTGGTCTGGTCCTCCTGCGATTCATCTCGAGGTTCTTGACAAAATCCAAAGAAGGATCTGCAATGTAATCGATCCTGATGCAACGTGGCTTCCCTCTGTCTTTTCTATAAAGATTTTCATGACAACTGCTCTGACGAGTTTTTCCGGTGGTGCTCTGACAACGTGAGTTTAAGCGTGCTACTAGATTGGTATTTAGGTCCCACCCTTTTACTGTTGAAATAATTAAATGCAACAGCCACCTCTACTCCAACAGTTTCTTTTCTCGCACTTTCTGTCTGTGGAACTTCTTACCGCTTAATTGCTTCCCTGATAGCTACAATCTTCTAAAATCTAAAAGCAACGCCAGTCACCATATTATGTCTTCTTGAATCCCGTTCATCTTTTGTCCTTTCCTCAATCCTCCCTGTACCCAGGCTTTTCTCTCATTTTCACACTCTATACCCACCCCCCTGCGTACTAGTAGCGTTCCTGCCTTGCTTAGGAGTGAAATGATTTAAAAAAAATGTATGATCGATGATTGCGCAAGCACGAAGTCACAAGTCATCGGGACTCGTATTGTTCAAACCGAGGATCACACAAAATTATGCGTTATCTCCCAGAAACCTTGAGCGGCTCTTGGGCTCTGTAGAGGGTAAAGATTATGCGTTCTCTCCCAGAAACCTGGAGTGGCTCTTAGGCAGTGTATGGGGTAAAGATTATGCCCTCTCCCAGAAACCTGGAGTGGCTCTTGGGCAGTGTATGGGGTAAAGATTATGCCCTCTCCCAGAAACCTGGAGTGGCTCTTGGGCAGTGTATGGGGTAAAGATTATGCCCTCTCCCAGAAACCTGGAGTGGCTCTTAGGCAGTGTATGGGGTAAAGATTATGCCCTCTCCCAGAAACCTGGAGTGGCTCTTGGGCTCTGTATAGGTTAAAGATTATGCGCTCTCTGCCAGAAACCTTAGGCACTGTATAAGTTAAAGGTTATAGGTAAATAATAGGATAAAAAATTTCCTCATGTAAACTCTGAAACGGGAAATAATCGCAAATAATAAAGCATTGATAAATATAGAAAAACGCCTGAGGTATTCCAATCTATTCAAGTTGAATATGTCTACGCCAAGCCGACTGGATACTGAGGAAATCGCAGTATCATCTCTTGCTCACCATTGGCGTTGTTTCTTTGAATGACGTACTGTGATAGCTATGCGTGAGAGGAAATTGAGTTTTATTTTCTTTGATCAAAGGAAGAAATGCTGATATTTATTCCGTATTTCATTTTCAGGGGGGAAAAAAACTACGCCGAAGTGGATCAATTTTTCATGTGACGCCTTTCGTTCTTTTGGTTTTCATCGGGCTTAATTAGGATTTTCCCAGGAAGTTTCGTCCAACGCTGCAAATGGCTACGAAATCAAAACATCAACCTGTTTTTAAATAACCTCGTAAGATCTAAACTTTCGTACGGGTGTCATGGATAGCGCCAAATCCGTTCAGGCTCATATAAACTGTCAGCTGTATAGAACTGCTTCCTAAGATCAGTGGTTTAAAATGGCTTTGAGCGAGTGAGGCCTCAAAGGCCATTTTTCTTTGAACTTTGTGGACTGGTGCTACAAAATCACAACTAATGAATTATGCCAAATAGCAGAAACTACATCACTTGAGAATTATCAACAGCAGTTACAACAAAAATGGATATCACATGAAATCCCGTCAATACTGTAAATAGCATTAACAGCTACTGTACAACTATTAACAGTTACTAGACCTATAGTTCTCAAAGCGGTGCGATTAGATTTTAAAGGAGAAGAAGTTATTAACAATGAATTTTTTCTAGTGAGTCTGTGTGAATATAAGTGTGTGTGAGAGTTAATACATACACTGCAGTATGCAGTATGTATACATGAAAATAACTGTACGTATGTATGTGTGTAATTACATATGTAATTACATATATATATATATATATATATATATATATATATATATATATATATATATATAATTGGTATCACCTCATGAAAGGCAGTAAACACGCTATGACACAAGGTGTTACAGGCTGTGGAAGAATTAGGAACAGAAACATTAATAATGAGTGAGAAGAGGAGGACAATAGATAGCGATTGACATTGCATTTAAATATTTGGAGATTAACTTTGGCTGGAAAGCATGGGGTCGGATGGCGAAAAGCGTGAGAAAAGAAACTGTTAGCATAGAACTTACGGTTGCATCTAGCCAGCTCAACTGTAAATTGATGAGATCTCGACGCCAGTCGAATACTGCACTTAAATAAAAAAAAAAAGAAGGTAGTTACCATAATGAAGAGCTAATACGAACAATTACCATCGAAGTATTTATAGAAAAGACACAGTGAGGCAACCTTACGGCGGTGGGTGACTGAAGCCGAGCAGCCAGGTCAGGACCAATAATATTGCTGATTCTTCTTTGGATTTTATCAAGGAGCTCAAGGTAAATAGAACAGGTACCGGACCATATGTGGCATCAATATTCTAAGTATGGTAGACTGATATATATGTAAGATAGTGAACCGACTTTCTTAGCAGCTGACCTAACTAGCTATATATATATATATATATATATATATGTGTGTGTGTGTATTACAAATTATTAGTAATTTCTTCCTCAGTACTTCAGCTGTCTTTTCGTTCTTTAATTTTACTCTTTCATGGATGCCATAGAATTTGGTTAGACCAAGTTAATGACCTTTTAGCTTTTAGGCTTCCCTTTTGTGAATAGGAGTTCACTTTTTGAATAATATGAATTATATATCACAGGTGGAGCGGACATCAGGGGTTTAGAGATGCTTAGGTGGAACATGGCCAAAAAAACAAAAATGTCGGGAACTACTGCATTAGACGAAATTACTCGAATTAAACGACCAAATTCCTTGGTGCCTTGAATTCATTCAAGTAAGAAAGACAAGGAAATTGGAATTGGACAATTCTGAGAGCGCTAAACTAAATGGAGAACGTAATGGAAGTGAAATCTCCAAAAGCATCTGAAAAAATATTTCTTTTGAGACACAATGGAAAGAGTGCTGCTCTACTATGCTGAAAGCTGGACTTGAACAAAGAAGATGAGTTGTTTGCCTTGGTTTGTTTTGTTTTACAGCATATAAACACCTCAATGGGTTATTTAATGCCGACAAGATTTTTTATTGCCGGTAATAACTTTTTCCAAAAATGTATTGCTGATAATATTTTTTCTTCAAAAATCTATTGCTGGTAATATTTTTTCTTTAAAATCTATGGCTGGTAATATTTTTTTCTAGAAATGTATAGCTGGTAATATTATTTTTTTTTCAAAAATATTTTGCTGGTAATAATTTATTGCTGGTAATATTTTTTTACAAAAAAGTATTTCTGGTATTAAATCCTATTTTTACACATTCATAGTGTTTTGACCCTTTTGGGGAGTTAAGTATTTTGCCATAGTTACCACCCCGGGTCAGGGTAGACCTGGGAACACCAGCAATTAAAAGGTGGTTCCACGCCCCTGAAAACCTGATGAAAGGCCTTGCTGTCGGATGTACTTTATTGTCTTACCCAGGACGCGGATGTAGTTCATCAAGACGGGAAGATGAGTTGTGCAAGGATGCTTAGGGCTATGGTCGGTACTTGGTGCATCACAAATAGAAAACAAAAACAAACAAGGAACTCTGCAAATAAATGCCATGCGTGACGGACGGAATTCCTACAGATTTGAAGACAGCTGATGCATTTAGGCACATTTGGATATGTGCCACTCTCGGGAACAAATATTCCCATCGTGTATTCATATTCATTCTTCTGGGGATGATTGGCCACTAGACTGTTTGCTGCCCTCAACAAAAGGGAGTTATCATCTTTGGCAGCTTCAGGGTCTCGTTTCTTGAGAATATTTCCACCTGGAACACATTCCTGGAGCTCCTCAACTAACAAGTGCCGCATCTGAGTCTAAAAGAAAAAAAACATAGCATGAAAAGTTTAAGTGGACTTTAACAAAATAGATGAGTGACAGTCTTGATGGAACATACACGAGAAAGATCAGGTTTATACGTGATATATCAGACAAAAAGCACAAAACAAACAAGGAACTCTCTACAAATAACTGCAAAGTATAATGGAATCACTACAGATTTGAGGACTGCTAATCCATTAGGTACATTTGGAGGAGGAAAGATGAGTTTTAAGTAAAAGCACTCTTGTGGGAGCATAAACACAGAAAAGAGGAAAAAAGAAGACTAAAACACATGGAACTGCTAAGGAATGATGTTGGTTTGAAGAGTGAGGGATTAATGAAGATCACAAGAAACAAAGGTTTGAGGAGTGGAAGGCAATAAAGCCACTAAGACACAAAGGATTACTGAGAGTGAAAGAAACTGAGAAAATGTTATTGAGAAGAGAGGACAATAAAAGAATGGGTTTCGAAAAGAATTAGGATAACGATTGATGCTGCATTTACATATTTAAAGATCATGGTTGACAGGAAAGCAAGAAGTTGGAAGAAGAGTTCCACAGGCAAGAAGTGTGAGAGAAGAAACTATTAGAGTAGAACTTACAGATGCATCTAGCAATTTCAACAATAAAATGATGAGATCTAGCTGCTAATCTTGTACTATACTTAAATTCACAAAATCAAGGTACCAAAGACATAGCTAATCAGAAAAATTGCCATTAAAATATTTATAGAAAAGGCACAGGGAAGCTGCATATGATGGTGGGAAAGTGATTGAAGCCAAGACACCAGGTCAAAAGTGAAAACATTGATGTTGGTTTGAAGAGTGAAGAACTAATGAAGATCACGAGAAACACGGTTTGGGGAGTGAAAGGCAATAAAGCCACTAAGACGAAAAGAGAGGACAATAAAAGAACGGTTTTTAAACGTACGGAAGATAACGATTCAGAATTATCCATCTCCTATAGTTACCACCTCAAGGCAAGAGAGACGAATTAGTCATGCTATTTAACCCATAGTTGGGAGAGAGGAAAAAAATGAACGTAGCGAACTCATCCGAAATTCGAACTCAGTTCACCCATTTCCATGTCCCAGTCGCCAACCGCTGCACTATCTCGAAGAGATTAGTGTCATCGCCTACTGTCTTCATAAAGAATATCTCCATCAGAACGGAAATTTGCAAAGATGAATGAAGTGGTACACTCACTTTTAAAACTTCTTTTCTAACCATGGCCAGTCTGGCAACTCCTCTCCCCGATTTCCTTTTTTGTATTTTAACGCTAAATCCTTTCAGAATGCAAACAAGCATGGCTCCCGGAAATCTCGAGACTATGGTTTGTGTTCTAGATGTTTCAAGTGCAACGTCTAGACAGCTGCTTCCTGGCTCTCCGGGATAAAAAGCCTGGGGTACGTAGATACTGAAGACATACTATTAACCATGCTTAGATTCCCCTACTAAAGTCGTTGAAATGGTTTAATGGAAAAGTAAATGCCCTCGCAGAAGATGCCAAGATGTTGCTGAGTACAGCCTTACGGTCTCCGTCTCCGAATTCTTCCTCGAGGTTAACCCCAGAATAGGGAAATCTCTAAATACTTTGTACCTTGGCCTCTGAAATGTATTCTGAGTATATATACGTAAAAATAAGAAAAAAGGAAAATGATCGCTCGTTATTGCTTAAAAGAAAACGGAGGAAATAATTTTTTTGATGTATAAAAAAAAATTCTGCTTTTCATTTGTTGAAACTGCCGTTTTCTGACATTTCTTTCTTTTGATCGTTTTTCCTCAATCAAGGAGATAAAGCCACAACGACGCAAGAGTGAAAGAGAAAACGTTAGCGAGGAGAAAAGACAATAAAGGAAGAGAGACTAAGAAGACAGTAGCTGACGATTGACATTGCATTTAATTTTTCGAAGATCATAAGTGACAGGAAATCAAGAGGATGAAAGAGAGTTCCACAAGCGAGAAGTGCGAAAAAAGGAAGTCTTAGAATAAAACTTGTCTAGGAGAAGGACAACTCTGAATTCAAACCCGGAGTGGAGCCCCTAAGGCGGATGGACGGTACTTTGTACTACCTTCCGGCAACGCCTGCAGCCACGCTGGTACCAAACTGTATTGGTTTATCCTCTCCTTTGGACTCTGCTAGCAAGGCCGAGAGGGTGAACTTAGACGTCCGGGCAGCCCTAGTTCTACATACATCCCGCCTAGGCTCGTAGCGTAGCGCGCTACTCCATCGTCTCTCGAGACGGACGGATGCCGACGACGACGACGACGACGACACCTAGATATTTCAACAGCAAAACGATCAGACCGAGTAGCCATTCTAAATTTATGGGTCGAGATACCAAGGAAAAAACCTCATCAGAAAAGAAATTGCCATGAAAATATTTGTAGAAAAAACAAACAAACAAACAAAAAAAAAAAACACCTGGAAGACACGTTAGGGCGATGGGAAGATACCTGAAGTCGAGATGCCAGGTCAACTACCTGAAATAATATGGCATATAGAAGAAGGGCAAGGAAATATTGACAGAACACGGTTTATAAGACATAGTAAAAAGACAACATTTACTAATAGCTAAAAAGAACAGGAAATTGTGGAGAGCCATGATCGGCAACATACTGAAGAAGCATATGCCATAGTAGCAGAAAAACAAGAATCTGTAAATGAGTGCAGAACAGGGTTTAGGAAAGATAATAAACAGACAAAATTTACTATGAGATATAAGAGACTGGAAGTTGTGGAGAGCCATGATAGCTTACACCCTGAAGGGATATGACACATATAAGAAAAAAAAGAAAAAAAAACGTGTGCAAATGTTGTAAGAAACGGGTTTAGGAGATATATAAAAAAAAAAATAAATTTACCAAGAGCTACAAAGCACAAGATATTGTGGAGAGCCATGATCGCCAAATCCTGAAGCGACATGGCCCATAGAAGAAAAGAAGAACAAGCATGTGTAAATGTTGATAGAACCGGGTTTAGGATAAACAGCAAAATATATTTTGTCTGATCTTTCCTAAACCGTGTCATGTTTCAGAGGGAAATTAACAGGTGATAACTGATAACTGACATCCATTAAAACATGGCACGTGGAACTAGAATAGTTTACCCCAGCGAGTGAAATAAAGGGTTCAATTCGACATTCCAACCACCTGAAGAAGTCCGGGCCTTACAACGGCTGAAACGTTGTAATAAATATGGCTCCAAAAGTGAGGACAATAGTCCGAATAATGTAAATAATTGCCAGTTCTCCTTCGTAAATTTAATTTAGGAAAATATAACAAAAATGAATGCTTTGCATAGTGAAGTGAGACATTTCTAATTTGTAACATTA